>CANSNZ010001061.1:1192500-1450242 GCA_947646795.1 Beta lomatogona | reverse complement strand
CCCCAACTGAAGATGAATTATGAAAATTATGCGAGAAACGAAAAACAAGACAGAAAATATATTTAGCCGCATGTTAGGTCATATATAGTCCAATTGACTTAGTTTTTTGCATTTAGCCGCATGTTAGGTCATATATAGTCCCAATAGGTACATATATAACTATAAGAGTCAATTAAACTCCACTTATATGCTTTGAAACACATTTTCGGTAAATGAAGGACATTTCGGGCGATTTTGGCCTTTACACTCCAATTCACTTTGTTTTTTGCATTTAGCCGCATGTTAGGTCATATATAGTCCTAATAGGAACATATATAACTATAAGAGTCAATTAAACTCCACTTATATGCTTTGAAACACATTTTGGGAAAATGAAGGTCATTTCGGGCTGATTTTGGCCTTTACACTCCAATTCACTTAGTTTTTTGCATTTAGCCGCATGTTAGGTCATATATAGTCCCAATAGGTACATATATAACTATAAGAGTCAATTAAACTCCACTTATATGCTTTGAAACACCCTTTGGGTAAATGAAGCCCATTTCGGGTCGATTTTAGCCTTTACACTCCAATTCACTTAGTTTTTTGCATTTAGCCGCATGTTAGGTCATATATAGTCCCAATAGGTACATATATAACTATAAGAGTCAATTAAACTCCACTTATATGCTTTGAAACACATTTTGGGTAAATGAAGCCCATTTCGGGCCGATTTTGGCCTTTACACTCCAATTCACTTAGTTTTTGCATTTAGCCGCGTGTTAGGTCATATATAGTCCTAATAGGTACATATATAACTATAAAGAGTCAATTAAACTCCACTTATATGCTTTGAAACACATTTTGGGTAAATGAAGCCCATTTCGGGCCGATTTTGGACTTTACACTCCAATTCACTTAGTTTTTTGCATTTAGCCGCATGTTAGGTCATATGTAGTCCTAATAGGTACATATATAACTATAAGAGTCAATTAAACTCCACTTATATGGTTTGAAACACCCTTTGGGTAAATGAAGCCCATTTCGGGTCGATTTTAGCCTTTACACTCCAATTCACTTAGTTTTTGCATTTAGCCGCATGTTAGGTCATATATAGTCCCAATAGGTACATATATAACTATAAGAGTCAATTAAACTCCACTTATATGCTTTGAAACACATTTTGGGTAAATGAAGCCCATTTCGGGCCGATTTTGGCCTTTACACTCCAATTCACTTAGTTTTTGCATTTAGCCGCGTGTTAGGTCATATATAGTCCTAATAGGTACATATATAACTATAAGAGTCAATTAAACTCCACTTATATGCTTTGAAACACATTTTGGGTAAATGAAGGCCATTTCGGGCCGATTTTGGCCTTTACACTCCAATTCACTTAGTTTTTTGCATTTAGCCGCATGTTAGGTCATATGTAGTCCTAATAGGTACATATATAACTATAAGAGTCAATTAAACTCCACTTATATGCTTTGAAACACATTTTGGGTAAATGAAGCCCATTTCGGGCCGATTTTGGCCTTTACACTCCAATTCACTTAGTTTTTTGCATTTAGCCGCGTGTTAGGTCATATATAGTCCTAATAGGTACATATATAACTATAAGAGTCAATTAAACTCCACTTATATGCTTTGAAACACATTTTGGGTAAATGAAGCCCATTTCGGGCCGATTTTGGACTTTACACTCCAATTGACTTAGTTTTTTGCATTTAGCCGCATGTTAGGTCATATATAGTCCCAATAGGTACATATATAACTATAAGAGTCAATTAAACTCCACTTATATGCTTTGAAACACATTTTGGGTAAATGAAGGCCATTTCGGGCCGATTTTGGCCTTTACACTCCAATTGACTTAGTTTTTTGCATTTAGCCGCATGTTAGGTCATATGTAGTCCTAATAGGTACATATATAACTATAAGAGTCAATTAAACTCCACTTATATGCTTTGAAACACATTTTGGGTAAATGAAGGCCATTTCGAGCCGATTTTGGCCTTTACACTCCAATTCACTTAGTTTTTTGCATTTAGCCGCGTGTTAGGTCATATATAGTCCTAATAGGTACATGGCCCCCCTGCTACACCCCCTAGCACGGCCCCTGACCCCCTCGCTTCCCCCCCCCCTTGCCCTGCCAGCACTCCTCCCAAGACACCCCGCCCCCTGACCCTGCAACCCCCCTCGCTATCCCCCTGCTAGAACCCCACCCCACCCCCCCAGCCCCCTGCTACCCCCATGCTGCCCCCGCTACACCCCTAGCACTGACCCGACACCCCCTGCTTCCCTCCCCTGCCCCCTCCCCGCGAACTCCCCCCGGCCGCCCCACGCCCCCCCTATGACCCCACGCTAGCCCCCGCTAGAACCCCACCCCACCCCCGCCCCCCTTACCCCTGCTTGCCGCCCTCGCTACACTCCTAGCACAGCCCAGCACCCCTGCTTCCCCTCCCCCCCCCCCCCTGCGGCACTCCCCCAGCCACCCCCCTGCAACCCCCCGCAACCCCTTGCTAGCCCCCCCTAGCCCCCCCACCCCACCCCTGCGCCCTGCTACCCCCTCGCTGCCCCCTGCTACACCCCCTAGCACAGCCCAAAGACTCCCCGCTTCCCCCCCCCCCCACCCCCGCCACACCCCCCCGCCCCCCCAGCCCCGCAACCCCCTGCTAGCCATTTGTTTAGCCATTTGTTGTTGTATTGTAAGTTGCCATGTACTTACAACATCAACAAATTGAAAGTTGTTCTTGTGGAGTGGGTCTGTCCAGCTCTTCGCTTTGTAGTACTTGCATAGATATAGTTTCAACTCCAAATTATAGCGGTTTTGGTTTTATTTGCCGGGTTCTATCATCTCTAGAAAAGTTGCTTTTGAGGGATTCGGATGCTGATCTTGGTGGAGTTGTTGTAATGTCTTCATGGCTGTTCTTTGGTTGGTTATTTTTTTATGGTTGTGATCCTGCTCATATATTGCAATTCGAACATTCGAGGGCGGCCTCGAACTAATGTAATTTAGTTATTATTTTCTCTATATTCGTGTAAACAACATAATTTGTAATGAAAAATGATACTTATATATATATATAAATTGTTTGGGAACATTTAGGACAAAAAACTAAAAAAAAAAAAAATTTTTTTTTTTTTTTTTTTGGGGTCACAAGGGTGGTTTTTTTGGAAAAACCGCGGCCCTTAGTGGGTTAAGGGCTGCGGTTAAGGGCTAAAACCGCGAGCCCTTAACTCACCAAGGGCTACGGTTTTGGCCCTAACCGCAGCCCCTTAACCCACTAAGGGGCGCGGTTTTTCCTTGACCAGGCCCTTAACGCGCTAAGGGTGGGGTTAAAAACCGCAGCCCTTCCTAAATGTCAAGGGCTGCTAGTCTAATGGCTGCGGTCAAAAAACGCAGCCCTTGGGCCCTTTTTGACCGCAGCCCTTGGGCTTTTTTCCTCTAGTGTGACAATCTAGCAGATGTTGTAATCTACTTGGAAATGATTTCGTTCCCATCCCACGACAATTCCATATGGCGATCGTGATGTAGGACTCATATACCTCCCGATATGTCCCACGAGTTGTCTTACTTCTTTTTTTTGGCTATGCAAATCTAATTCCACTTCAAGAGTTAGGTTGAACAATCTACCGTCCCTAACATCACCCGTTCTTTGCACCGTAGTTGACTCCACATGTACAACCAAATGATGGGTATTCGATGATACATTTACGAGTTTGAAGTCGCTTGAGATACTATTCATAGTGAAATTGTGTACCCCTTCCCTTAACTTAAGAACTTGATCTTCTACGGGTAGTGTTAAAGGGGAACATATGTCCATAAGGTGTGCATTAGTTAGTATGTTATTTCTATCGGAATTCACTAGGAGCAAAGTCATAAATACCTTGAAACCCTTTGGCAACATAGCGAGGTCCCTGATGTCGGGTGCATTAAACGGAATAATATTAGGTCTTCTGTCACCTCAACAAGATCCGCCATACCCATGAATGTCGGATCTACCGAAGCCGCAATGAATTCAAACATGGGAAATGGTGTTGTCTTGATGAGCTTTTCTGATGAGCTAGGTTGATAGACTGATGTCAATGTCTTCGGACCAATTGAATGGTTTTCTACTATGAAATTCCTTTTCATATCATCCTTGAATTGTAGTTCGGCTGTTCGGTTTAGGTCACCAACGACCCATGAATAGAAGACTTCAACTGACCCTTAATGGCCTTTAATAGCCAAAACATTGAACAAAGTGTTTATTATGTGAAGGCAAATGTGTTTTATGTTGATGATGAATGATATTTCAAAGTATTGGATTGATCATATATAGGGGATTGTAGATACAAAATCGTGTATCTCCATTGAGTACCCGATGATGAAACATACCATCGTCCTAATTGGTCCAATGCAAAGGAAGAGCAATCGAATAAGCTAAGCCCAAAAGCATTTCGAAGATATAAAGTCTATTTATCAGTTTAAAACAATCCAGTCCTAGTTTTAAGGCCCAATTAAATATTCCTTATAATTAGTTGTATTTTTAATATTTTAATATTAATTATTCTTGATAATTAATTTTTAAAAGGAAATTTCAAAAAATCAGATTTTTATTCCTAAAGATAGGCGATTTCGGATTTCAAAGGATAGATTTTATCAAAGGATAAAAAAATCTTAAACCAATCAAAAAACAGGCCAAAAGCAAGTATGCATGCTGTGCTCCAGGCGCACAATTTTATTTTATCTTTTCGATTTCCTTTGCCTATAAATACCTCGTTTTTTCAAACGACTTTTCACAATGCTTTACTAAGCTTTAATACTTCGAAATATTGCTTTGCTACGACTTCTAAAAATACTCTCCTATACTCAAACTCATATTCAAACACTCAGAATCATATTCAAATACATTCAAACACATTCATACCTTCGAATTTCTTATTTCAAGCTTAAAGATTGCTCATCCTAAAGATCGTTGTATAAGACCCAGCCGACAAAGGAATAATTCCTGAGGGTCAATTCCAATTTAATTTTTGTTTTACTAACAATCTACTTGTCATGATGTAGATCTTCAAAGAATTAACACTATACTGTACATTCTTCCCTAATCTCTATTTTTTTATTATAATATTCTTATATATGCCTATGCATGATTGTATGTTTAATATTTTCATCACTTCACATGATTATTTTTGCTAATCAAAGAACTAAAGAACTGTTCTAACATTAAATTCAGATAATTGGGCAGCCTGTTAGGTTCCTTGTAATTTGATTGCATAATCACATATCATCAAAAATATCCAACATAATGAAAATTATGAGAGTCTAGAGAGAGAATCTCTGCCTTCTCTGTAGAAGTGGTAATTTCCATTTTTTTTCTGATTTTTGAATCTCGGTAATAGCTTGTGCAATGGCAAAGGGTTCGAAAAAGGGAAATGGTGGGAAGATGAATCGGATTCCTCAATCGGGCGATGCAAGGAAAATGATGAATGATAATGAGATTCAGGAGTTGCAAGCTTTGAGTTGGACTTCGGATGAGGATGATGTAGATTCTCAAGCATCACTGGAGTTTGATCTGTCGAATCAGGATCAAGTGAACTTTGAGGCGGCGAGAACGAGACTCACTGACTGGGTGTCCTTTGTTCGTACTCCCCTGCGTCAATCAGGACCGGTGTAAGTGAATCCATCCCCGCACCCTATGCAACAACTCAATAGCAATCCAGGTACTGATTGGAGTAAATCGTTGTTTGGTCATATTAGGGAGGAGGGACTTGATTTGACACAGAATGCTGGTATTGTTAATTCTGATGGGGAGGATTTATTAGAAATTACTAATGACGTTGTTAGTCCTGAAATTGAATATTGGAATTCTGCTCTTGTTTGCTATATATTGGGGGTTAAACCTCCTTTCCGTATTATTGATGGATTTATTTGTAGAATCTAGGGAGCTTATGGGGTTGAGAAGGTTGCTATGCTAGCTAATGGTAGCTTTGTTGTGAGATTTAGGTTTGTGGATGAAAAATTGGAAGTGGTTAATGCTGGACCTATCCTATTTGATCGTAAACCTGTGATAATGAAAAATTGGACTCTTGAATTGGATATCTTGAATACTTATGTGAAATTAGTGCCAACTTGGATTAGATTCCCTAGTTTACATCTAAAATACAGGGGGCAATCTACTCTTCATAAGTTAGCTGAAAAAATTGGGAATCCTATTCGTATTGATCGTGCTACGACACAGAATGACATCCTTGAGTATGCGAGGGTTCTTGTGGAAGTAAAAAGACCAGTACTTTCCTTCTGAAATTGAATTTAGGAATGAGAAAGGTGCAATTATGACTCAAGCTATCAAATACGAGTACAAACCTATTTTATGTGAGGATTGTAAAGGAATATGCCATACTAAGGAAGAATGCAGGCAGAAACGATTTAAAGTGGCAAGCAGGATGATTAAACCGAAGCAAAAATGGCTGCCTAAGGTACCTGTAGTGAGTACAGTAGCTGAGAAACGAGGAGGTGAAGTGGTTAAGGCTGTAGTCATTGGTTCTAAGACACTGGAACCTATTGTAGAAGAAAGTAAAGAGGATGTGCAGGGGGATGCGGATGATTCAAAGACAATTGACACTCATCTCATTATGGTAGGTGGACAGTTTGGGGTCTTAATGAATGAGCAGGTGGATACATGTGTCAGTTCTGATGTGGTAGGAGATGTTAACCCCGATACGAGAGAAGGAAGTGGGAGGGATGGCTATTCCAAATGGATAATTTGGGATTTTGGAATATAAGGGGGTTCAATAGTCCTCATAAATTTGGTGATGTTAAGATGTTCTTAGATCATCATTCTACAGGATTGTTTGGGCTTCTGGAGACTAGGGTGAGAAGTGGAAGTTTTCCTAAAGTTTTTTTCTAGATTTGGAGGTGTTTGGAGTATAGCTACTAACTAAAATTCCATAAAGGTGGTAGGGTGTGGTTGCTTTGGCTTCCTAATAAATTTATTGTGAATATTATTTAGTGCTCAGCTCAATTATTCATAGTGAAGTTACTTAGATTAGCTCTGAAGTGGTGGGTTACCATGGTTTATGGCTTCAATGAGGCTAGGGATAGAATGCAATTGTGGGAGGATATTCTGAGACTTAGTAGACACATTGATGATGCCTGGATAGTGTGTGGTGGCTTTAATAATGTGCTGCAGTTGAATGAAAGATTGGTTTCTGCTATTACACTAGATGAAGTTGTTGAGTTCAGACTGTGTCTTAGAAGAGCTAAACTACAAGAGCAAGCTCCACCTCCCGGGCCTTTTTACATCCGGGTCTAACAAACATGATGGTGTAGACAGGGTGTTCTCTAGAATTGACAGGGTGGTTGTGAATGAGAAATGGATGGAGAGTTGGCCTGACTCAGAGATAATTTTTTTCCCTGAGAGTATATGTGATCATTGTCCTTACTTAGTGAGAATGAGTGCTCAGAATATTTCAAAACCTAAACCTTTTAGGTTTTATAATATATGGGCCCATGATGATAGTTTTTGCCTTGAGTTCGGATGTGTGGCAAACTGTTGCTCGGGGGTTCCTATGTATAGAGTTGTGACAAAGTTAAAGATGTTGAAGAAGTCTTTGAAAGAGCTTAAGAAACATAAGTTTGCTGATATTGAAAAACAAGCTGATGAGGCCTATCACAAGTCGTTGAGGGCTCAGCGACAAGTTCACCAAGATCCTAGCCATGTTGATTTGTATGATAGTCTCGAGGAGGAGGCAAGACTGAACTATTAATCCTTGAATAAAGCTAGACTTTGTTTATTACATCAAAAAGCAAAGCAAGAATGGTTAAAGAAAGGTGACTAGGGTATTTTCATGCTTGTATTAAGCAAAGGAGATGCCAAAATAAAATTTGCGAGAATTAAAAATATTGATGGAGAGTGGCAGGGTGGGTAATGATATTGAAAATGCCTTTACGGAGTTTTATCATAACTTGTTGGAGTACTTGCTAAGCCTGTTATAGCTCGTGTTAGTAGCACTATTATAAAAGAGGGAGTAGTTCCGGATGAAGCTCGGCAGAGAGAGTTGTGTATTCTCTTCATAGGAGAGGATGTCGAGGTTGCCTTGTTTAGCATTGATGACACTAAGTCCTCGGGGCCTGATGGCTACACTAGTTGACTCTTCAAGAAATCATGGGCGTGTGTGGGAGAGGCGATATCATAGCAGCTTTTCTTAATTTCTTCCACTCTGGTAAGATTTTAAGACAAATTAACTCTACTACATTGTGTCTTATACCTCGTTTATTCGAACGACTTTTCACAATGCTTTCCTAAGCTTTAATACTTCGAAAACATTGCTTTCCTACGACTTCTAAAACTACTCTCCTATACTCAAACTCATATTCAAACACTCAGACTCATATTCAAATACATTCAAACACATTCATACATTCAAATTTATTATTTCAAACTTCAAGATTGCTCATCCTAAAGATCGTTGTATAAGACCCAGGTGACAAAGGTATAATTCCTGAGGGTCAATTCCAATTTAATTATTGTTCTACTAACAATCTACTTGTCATGATGTAGATCTCAAAGAATTAACGCTATACTGTACATTCTTCCATAATCTCTATTTTTTATATTTCTTTTTGTTATTATATTATTCTTATATATGCCTATGCATGATTGTATGTTTAATGCTTTCATCACCTCACATGATTATTTTTGCTAATCAAAGACCAAAAGATTTTTTCTAACATTAAATTCAGATAATTGGACAACCTGTTAGGTTCCTTGTAATTTGATTGCATAACAACATGTCATCAAAAATTAGTCTTTTGTTTGTTTAATGAATTGACATAGATTAAGTAGTAGATTGCATTAAAATATTATGTGGTTATTTATTTGCATAAATATGGATATGAATCAATATTTAGTAGAGGCCATTAATTGGCAAATGTGGTTCCTGACCGTGTTCGTACCCTCACCCTCGAACACAATCTATGGTTCATTGATCATTAATGGAGTCATGACGAGGAAATATACATTTGATAAATCCCTAGTTGTCCCTACGATTTTCCAATATCCAATTTAGGTTTATGAGTCTTCCTTTAAAGACTTACTGGCGACTTCAAAAGGTTTTCATTAAAACCTTTACAATGAGGTAGTTAAATACGCGCTCATCCCGCGTAGGCGAATAAAAACACGCCTACAATTTGGCGACTCCACTGGGGAGGATTTTAAAAAAATTAATTTTTTTAAATGAGTGGGTGAAACTTGAAAAATACGATTCATTCTCTTTTTATGCCTTAGAATAACATATTGTTTTGCATATGCATGGCTATTTTTAAGCCACCATAAGGACAATATTGTTGCCTCATTAGCGCATGTTCTATGCGTGAGGCCACCCCGGGGGGGGTTTTGCGCTTTGTCCTTCCGAAAGCTTCCTGAGCGATAGTGTTGGATCTTAGTCATAAGCAAACATACCCAACCATGTCATTGTTCTCTTGTTCCTGACTTGAGAACTGGAGTGCGTCTATACGTGACCACCTTATTAAGCAAAGGTACGAAGCGTGGGATCAATCTCTTAGTCATGGACCCTTTTCAGCCTTAACCTAAACCTGACCATAGTTTCAAATGTAGAACTGGACTTTAGGTTGAGAACTTTTGCATCCATGTTGTATGACATTTGCTTGTGATTGCAATTTTGCCTGTTATTAACTTGTCAAATTGTCGTTGTTATGCATTGCGTCTTAAATCGCGTCTAAAAAGATCGTCAAAATTAGCCGAAACCTCGCCTAAATCGCCAAAAAGCATGTCGGGGAGCAGTGCGCCAAACGCATTAAGTTGCGCCTTGTATGTTTTTGTCGATTTAGACATCGTGGTGTCCGATTTGGTGTTCTTTCCGTCTGCATTCGCGTAAAATCATGATCATTCTAGGAGTCTTATCTTGTTTAAAATGAAACTCACCTAATGCAAACAAAAAAAAATCAATATTTTCATGCATACCATTTAAGGTCGAGTCTATCCCAAGAAGTGCATCTAGAAGAGTTATCATGGTAGAGTTACAATCGTCATGCATGTCTACCTCATTCCATCCCATGCCATCTATAACAAATTTTCCCTATCATCTATCCCATCCTATTCACTCCCTTTAAAAAAATATCTCTATTTAAAAATCTATCATCCTACGCCCTCTTCTATTCTGTCTTTTTTGAAAACATTTACTAATCATCATCATACCACCTATTAAAAAAATTCAACATTAATCCATCATCTTTTCCCAATAAAAGATGAAAACAAGGGGTCCCTTTCAAAAATGAATTTCGAAAATCCTAAACCTAGTCCAAATATCTATAATCCATTCTAATCAATCCAATTCCAATCATTGCATTCGTTTTAGGCTCATGTGCATTAGAGTCCATTTCGCATTCATCCTAGGCCCATCGAAATTTTAGTCCATGCATTCATATGAGGCCCACTAGCATTAGAGTCC
Source organism: Beta lomatogona (assembly GCA_947646795.1). Lineage (NCBI taxonomy): Eukaryota > Viridiplantae > Streptophyta > Magnoliopsida > Caryophyllales > Amaranthaceae > Beta > Beta lomatogona. The sequence continues at coordinate 1,439,802 of CANSNZ010001061.1, read as the reverse complement.
ATCTTAGGCGCATATAAGTCTAGTTTATGTCAAAATCTAGGCCCATTTGCATCTTTATGTGAACCATAGTCTATGTCAAGCCCATGTGCGTCTCCTATTCTATTCCTAGTCCACTCCAATCTAAGTCTAATTCTAATCCAATCCAAATCTTAGGTCCATGCATTTAGGCCTAATTCACTGCCTAAGTCTAGTTTGCATCTGTATGTAAGCCCTAGTCAAGTCTTAGGGACTATAAAAGGCCAATTCTATGTCTAGTTTGCATCTCCATGTAAGCCCTAGTCAAGTCTTCAGATTATAAAAGCCCAATCCTAGGTCTAGTTTGCATCTCCATGTAAGCCCTAGTCAAGTCTTCAGACTATAAAAGCCCAATCCTAGGTCTAGTTTGCATCTTTACGTAACCCCTAGTTAAATCCAATTCCAATTTCAGACCCATATAGGACGAAGTCCAAACTCTAAACCCATTAATCTTTTAGTCTAGCATGCTTGCTCTAAATGTTAGTTCAAAGTCTAGCCACCCTTAGGTTTAGCCTGCTTACTCTAAATGTAAGTTCAAAGTCTAGCCTTCCCTATTGCCTAGCCTGCTTACCCACTCGTAAGTTCAAAGTCTAGTTATCTTTAGGTTTAACACCTTACTCTAAATGTAAGTTCACAGTGTAGCCTTCCCCATCACCTAGCACGCTTACTCACGCGTAAGTTCAAAGTCTAGCCTTCCTTATCACCTAGCCTAGCTTATTCACCCGTAAGTTCAAAGTCCGAGTCATCTTTAGGTTTAGCCTGCTTACTCTAAATGTAAGTTCAAAGTCTAGCATTCCCTATCACCTATCCTGCTTACTCTCCCGTAAGTTCAAATTAGTATTCCCTAAAGTCCACATAACCAATCTTCTTTGAGTCTAGTATGCTTATTCTACCTGTAAGTTCAAAGTCTAGTACGTACTCAGCAAAGCCCAATCATTGAGTCTAGTTTGCTTGCATAGTCTAGTCCAGTCTAGTCCATGTCTGCATATGCATATAGTTAGGCCCATGTCAGCATCATGGTCAAGCCCATACTAGTTCGATACCATCATTTCCCATTTCCATTTCCCGTTTTCATTTTCCAATTTCATTTCTCATATCCATTTCCTATTTCGAAAATCATTTCTTAAAACTTACAAGTAAGGTCCATTTGATTTCTGTTCAGGACAGGTTGTGAAGTTATAACTTGGGAACATCCAACAGAGAGGAAGCAAGGTCAACCTACTCCCAAACTTGTCAAACGAATTCTCAGTTTTTCAGATGAATCTTCCGAAACTTCCAAATCGTCATCTGAAAGGGAAGACACTAATGAACAACTCGGTGCCATCATGGCTCGGCTCCAACCGATGAACTCTCATCTTAAGGAACAAGACAAAGAGATCAAGGCGCTAAGAGAAAAACTGACAACTGAGGAAAGAGAAGAGGAAGACACTCCACCATCGCCACCTCCTATAAAGTCTAAGACATATTTGAGGTTCGAAAAACTCGAGCAATTGAACCAGTCAATTCCTGCACTCGAGGGTCAGGGTCGGGGGTCGGGGGTCGGGGCTCATGGCCATGACATCATTGATCCTGAACTGAGGGAAAAGCTTCCTAAAAAGGTAGCATTGGGTGACCTCCCAAAATTCAAGAGGGTTGAAGATCCAAATTATCATTTCAGAGCCTTTTCCATTTCTATGGCTCTGAAAGGCATGAGCAAGGACCTGTTTGCTTATGTTTTCCCCTTAACCTTAGATGCACATGGACTACATCAAAGAAGAGTTCTGCAAGCAGTACATATATAACACTCAGCTTCCTATTGGTCTATGTGAGTTGGAGTTAACCAAACAAAACTCCAATGAAGACATCCTCACCTTCCTTAACAGATGGAGGGAAAATGTCTCACAAATGACTAATAGGCCAATCGAAGAGGGCCAAGTACGACTGGTGATCCGTAGCTTGCAGCTCAAATATGGACATCATATCAAATTCCAACCCATAGAGTCTTTCACGAAACTCTATAAGGTAGGCCTACTGATCGAAGAAGAGGTACAAGCCTCAAATAAGAAGGGTTACAATAACAACAACCCTTTCAAGAAGAGTAACAACAACCCTTCTAGCTCCAAAAGCAATGATGTCAATGCTCTAACTACTGAAAAAGGAGGTTATCAAAAGTATCAAAGAACCTTCACTCCCCTAGGCATGACCTTAGAAGAAGCTTTTAATAGGCTTCATGCAAGAGGAGCAATCCAGCATATTGGTCCCACTCCAGACCCTGCACCTGAAATTAAGTCTAAGAAGTGGAATCCTAATGCTTACTGCAAATATCACCAAGGGAATGGGCACCCAACATCTATATGTTGGGCCTTAGAGAATGATCTACAGGATATATATGTTTGATAATGGTAGACTTCCACTTCCGCCTGCAGCAAAAGTCAGCAACAACAACAACCCCTTGGGCATCGTCTCAACAGGGCAGGGGGATTAGTCATTTAGTGCTAGTTTTCTAGGTTGAGTCGGAGAGTCACTCCCCTAGCTACTTTATTTCATTTCATGTCGAGTCTATGTCATTTAGGATATTAACACTTATCAACCTTGTTCTATTTATTTCTAATTAATAAAATAATTGCATTTTCTTTTCATTTTCACTGGCCTTCCATCATTTTATATATGCTTCTAATTCAAAGATGAAACTTAAATAACCTAAATGACTTTGATTAATAAATAAAAAAAAAAAAAATAAAAAAAATGGATATACTTTGGATTAGGAGCTATTCCCCTCTTCCTTCCATTACATTTCATAAACCACCTCCGTGTAACCCAAAAAAAAAAATCCCTTAAACCATCATCCTCCATGATCCCTAGCCATATAACCTTTCAAAATCAAAGCTCCACAAACATCTTACAAAACTTCCAGTACCCATAACCAAAAACTTGTGTGCAAGCATCACTACTTAAAAAAAACAATGCAAGGAAAAAATAAAAATAAAAAGTGGCAAAAAAATTCAAAGTGCGGAAAAAAAAAGCAAAAGAAAATGCACAAAGCAATGCAAAAGCAAAAAGAAAAAGCCAAAGGCAAAGAAATAAAAAGCCAAGCTAGGGAGCTTGCACACAAGGTCTACCCCTCATTCCAAAATCCTTCAATCCATCAAAACCTTAACCCATATAATATAAATCCATGATCCTACCTTAGCTCATCCAATTAAACCTTCATCAAAACTTAAAACCTCAACCTTTCAACCTTTCATATCCAATCTTAACTCCTTCTTCAAGGTATGTCCAAGCTCACTAGGTTGAAAACCCGAAAGGGCAGCCTAGGCAAAAGTTAGGGCAGAAAAAAAAAATCAGATCCACAACTATGAATGGTCTGATTCTGCAAGGATACATAGGAATCCTCATCTCGAGGTCCAACCGCTTCAATAAAATAAATTAATCAAGGTCTAGTGATTTGACTTTCTAGAATTCAGGAGCATACTCTTTCTAAATCCCGACATAGACTTGAGTCTGAACCTAGCCACGTTAAAGCCTTTCCCACCTACATCTATTTAAGTCACAAATTTAAACTTTTTATTTTTGAATCCAAACTCTCATTTTCCCTGAAAGACTCTCTGACAATGCCATGGTCTCTGGCGATATTTGACTTGGCCTATATCAACTCCTGAAAGAAGAATCCCCAGTGAAGAACTCTGAAAGCTCAGGACAGAACAAATACATTCCAATCAAGACTCATAACGCCTATTTCAAGACGAGCTTACCCAAAATGGGGGCTTCCTATATATGTGGTGGTTCCACCAAATCAAATTCCCGAAAAGTTGTAATCTACGGGTCTCACTTGCAGACCCCGATTATTTACCAAAACAGTTTTCGAAAATCAATCTATCTATTTCTAATCATTCTATCTCTCTAACTATCCAAACCTCCTAATCTTGCAAAACCATGACCTTTGCATAACATTCCACCTTTGTTATCCTTGCATAACCCTAACCTAGCATGACGTTTCATCTTCCTTAGCTTTGCATAACCTTAATCCTTGGATAGCGTCTCATGCATCCTTAGAGAGTCTAAGTTTGCATCTTTGCATCATTATGTGCCTTATATGAGTTGTTTGCTCGTATTATCTAACATCATCTCCAGTAGGTAATCAGATTACTTGTATTTATCGTCTTGCAGACTAACTTTGTTTTGCAGAAACCGGCGAACTATAGATCAATTCTAAACTACAGAGCGTTTAGAATCGTTCTCCATCCCGACACCGTATACTTTGACTATCGGTTTCCTCAACCTCAGTCAAAGTGGGGGTTTCTATAGACACAAAATCATGTCTCCTCATTGAGTACCCAATGATGAAACATATCGTCGTCCTAATTTGTCCGGTCCAAAGGAAGAGCAATCGAACAAGCTAAGCCCAAAGCATTTCGAAGATATAAAGTCTATTTATCGGTTTAAAACAACTCAAGCGCAGTTTTAAGGCCCAATTAATTATTCCTTATAATTAAATGTATTATTAATATTTTAATATTAATTATTCTTGATAATTAATTTTTAAAAGGATATTTCAAAAATCAGATTTTTATTCCTAAAGATAGCTGATCTTGAATTTCAAGGGATATATTTTATCAAAGGAAAAAAAAATTAATAAAACAATCAAAAAAGGGGCTAGAAAGCAAGTACGCGTGGCGCAAAGCTGTGCGTCTAGCGCACAACTATGCGTCAAGCACAAAATTTTATTGTATCTTTTCGATTCGTTTTCGTTTTCCTTTGCCTATAAATACCTCGTTTCTTCAAACAACTTTTCACAATGCTTTCCTACGCTTTAATACTTCGAAACATTTCTTTCTTACGACTTCTAAAAATACTCTCCTATATTCAAACACTCAAACTCATATTCAAATACATTCAAACACATGCATACCTTCGAATTTTTTATTTCAAGCTTCAGGATTGCTCACCTGAAGATTGTTGCATAAGACCCATGCGACAAAGGTATAATTCATGAGGGTTAATTCCAATTTAATTCTTGTTTTACTAATAATCTACTTGTCATGATGTAGATCTTCAAAGAATGAACGCTATACTTTACATTCTTCCCTAATCTCTATTTTTTTATATCTCTATTTTATATTATATTATTTTTATATATGCCTATGCATGATTGTATGTGTAATGTTTTCATCACTTCACATGATTATTTTTGCTAATCGAAGACCTAAAGGACTGTTCTAACATTAAATTCAGATAACTGGACAACCTGTTAGGTTCCCTGTAATTTGATTGCATAATAACATATCACCAGAAATTAGTCTTTTGTTTGTTTAATGAAATGACATAGATTAATTATTAGATTGCATTAAAATATTATGTTGTTATTATTTGCATAAATATAGATTTGAATCGATATTTAGTAGAGGCCATCAATGGGCGAACGTGGTTCCTGACCGTGTTCGTACCTTCACCCCCGAGCTTAATCTATGGTTCATTGACCATTAATGGAGTCATGACGGAGAACTCTACATTGGATAAATCCCTAAGTTGTCCCTGCGATTTTCTAATATCCAATTAGGTTTATGAGTCTTCCTTTAAAGACTTGTTGGTGACTTCAAAACGTTTTTAAGAAAACCTTTACAATGATGTAGTCAAATACGCGCTCATCCCGTGTAGGCGAATAAAAACACGCCTACAGGGATGTATCGCCAACTTGAAGATCTCAATGTGAATGGCGCCAATCAAAGCACGTCAATACAATGTGATAAAATTGATCTTCCTAATACAACTACTATATTTTTTCACACCTTTACACTAAATTATCTTTTTTTTTATTAACTACAGTACAACTGCTATATTTAATCACTCCATTTGAATTAATTAAATATATATTAGTAATCATAATACAAATACTTTATTTTATCACTCTAGTTGAATAAATTAATTGTATTTTATTAACCATAATACAAATACTATATTTTATCACATCTTTTGAATAAATTAACTATATTTTATTAACCATAATACAAATACTATATTTTATCACTCCTTTTGAATAAATTAACTTTATTTTATTAACCATATTACAAATATTATATTTTATCACTCCTATTGAATAAATTAACTCTATTTTATTAACCATATACAACTATAATTTAAACCATAACAAAATAACCAAGTAATATTATCACTCCTTTCCAAAAACATCACTTAATTTAGTAACCGTACATCACATAAGGATTTCAATTCAATTATTACAATTAATCATACCTTATCACTGTTTCATACCCATAGAACCTACTTTACAATTTCCTAATCACAATACTTGTAAAATGGAAAGATGGCGATGCTTGTAAGCCTTAAATGACCCTATTAAACCAACTACATAAAAAATATATGGAGGCTTACATCGTTTTGTCCCATTAGAAATCCTAAATCACCTCTTGATACAAAATGTAAATTTTTAGTCATATATTTTATCACTCCTTTAAACATTAAACGACGTCATCTAATAACCTATCTGAGCGTATATTATAGCGCCGTCGTAAATGTTTGAATCAGCAATAGTTGCTTTGGGATTCAATTTTTCATTGTCAAACCACAATGTTACGTTTGTTCCCTTTTCGTAATGATCAACGACCCATGCATCTGAAATTGCACTTACCATTGAATCTTTTGATATTCGTACTTTTTCCACATTTGGTGAAGTACGTAAGTCCTAGACGGTAATTACCCTCCAATCTGACCAAGCTTCGTGTCTTGGGTTAGCGGACAAATCATATAGGTCCAGACTCTGTTAGAGTAAATGATGTGAAACAACGACAAAAAATTATTACACCAAAACAGTGAGTTAAAAAACGTAAAAATAAACTTCAATTCTCACCTTAAGGTAAACCAAAACAATGTTGTTCCCCTTTAATTTGGTAGAGAAAGATGTATGTTCAGGGTTTAAATGTTTTTTTACAGTAACATAGCCATATGTCTTCCGGATTCACCCCGGCTTTCCGAGCAAAATCCATGTATACGTAACAAAATTTCTTATTCACCCACATGTTGTATTCCACTCCCAAGTCATCGACATCCCTCCCTTTTAAAATAAAATTGCACATTACATAATCCCATCTCCCATCAACGACATGACTAACTAATTCACTTTCATCGCTATCCATTGAATCCCCTCCGGATTCACCAGATGATGATATAGACATTGTAGAGGTTTTTGGAAAGGTTTTTGGGTTGGTTTGTGTTGAGAAACAAATGGTAAACCCAAATACTAAGTTGTGCCACAATATATAGAAAGGAAAATTAGCAATAAATTAGGCAATTGGACAATTAATGTTAGACAACCAATAAATGACCCCCAACTAATTTGGTAAGAATATTCAGAGCACAATATCAAACAGTCATTTGAATATTATACCCAATCCACCGTTAATTAAATAATTTAAAGTAACATAAAACAACCAAGTACATAAATAGGGTGCGTAAACATGGGTTTGCACATCACAAACATTTCAAAGATGTACATCCACTAATTGTTCATTGCTTCTTCGGAAAAGCAATATTAAGAGATAGACATTATAGTGAAACATCAAACCAAGTTACTTGAAATACATTACAGTGATAACTAGGATCCTAACAATAAATATAAACATAGTTTTCTTGAAGGCCTTGATTTTTTTTCAATTCCATCTTGATGTCTTGGAGGGAGTTGTCCATGTGAATCACGTTATAGTTGTCTACAATTTCTCCCATCAACCATTTGAAATACTTGACATCTATCTCATATGAAATTTACTGTCATTGATTAAATGATGTACTATGTATTCATTATAATGTGTGAATAAGCCAAAAACATACAATTGAATAAAAAAAAACTAACTTACATGCCCTACTGGGCATCCGGACTACCTTCTTCCCTTATTTCGGCCGTATTTGGTCACTCTAATAAACGCAACAAGGTTGTGATGACACATGATTGGTCCAGATCTGTCGTACAGTCGAACATCGGAGGAGGAAGATTGACCTTTCGCCATGGTTACTATACAAATTTCGTGAATGTGGATAAATAAGTTTTAGTGAGATGAAAATAAAAAAGAGCAAATGTAGAATGTGAGGGGTGTAATGGGAAAGCATTTTAATTTAAGGTTGTATGGGGATGAGGACAAAAATTAAAAATAAAGTTTACTGCGTTGGAGCAAATTCTACCTTCGTATATGTATTTGGGCTTTAGCAACATGGGTCTCTAAAAAAACAATGTTCAATGCATTAATAACACGGGTAGACGATCAATCAAATATTAGTTACCAAAAATATTGGTGTACTCATAAAAAACATGATACTACATACATAAACATGGGTTGGAGAAATCGTAGTTTGTAAATAAATAATAATATTTCTATTATTTAGTCTCATATTGAATATTAGTCAAGAAACCGAAGACGAACACATTGTTCGTCTTAGAAATTCTTCTATAAGTGTAGTGTCCTAACACGAATTTGTTCGTCTTAGCTCTTCTATATAAGTGTAGTGTCCTAACACGAACACACCGTTCGTGTTAGCTCTTCTATAAGTGTAGTGTTAAGTGTCTTAACATGGACGCATTGCTCGTCTTAGCTCTTCTATAAGTCTATAACTGTAGTGTCTTACCATGAACACATTGTTCTTCTTAGGTCTTCTACAAGTATATAAGTGAAGTGGACTAACACGAACACATTGTTCGTCTTCGCTCTTCTATAAGTCTATAAATGTAGTGCCTTAACACGAACCATTGTTCATCTTAGCTCTTCTATAAGTGGATAAGTGTAGTGTCCTAACACGATCACATTGTTCGTCTTAGCTCTTCTATAAGTCTATAAGTGTAGTGTTCTAACACGAATACATTGTTCATTGGTTGCTCGCATTGAATACCATGCTAGTGTCCTAACATAAATATATTGTTCATGTCATATTCAATAACGTTATGATGCGAGTGTTATACAAATAATAAATTGTTTAAATGCGTAAATGTAAATAAGAAATACTTCTCATGTTGTTTTATTTTTTCATGTTTTCCCTACATGGGTACATCTTACTCCCCTTTCCACTATTATAATTTTATTGCTATTTATTATAATATTTTATGTAATGCCCAAAATTCATTTCGTTCACGTCAAACTAAGTATATAGTTATGTGATAAACTTTATGTTGTTTTTAAATTTATGTAGAATAATAAATTAAATGGCGTCAAAACAATTCATAAGAGGTGCAATAATAATCAAATGCGATTGTTACTATATGAACATTTGGTATGCAAGTTCAAAGAAGACTATGAAAAGGTCAAGGTATACCATTAAATTAAGAGGTGTAGCCGTGGGACAAGACAATACAATACATATACAACCATCATTAAACCCCCTATTTCTTATAATATATAATTTGCATTAGATAGAAAATAGAGAACATTGCACCAAACGCATCCTTCTCCCTCCTACCATCCTCTTCATCTACCATCTCCCATGGACGACGACGAGCATCCAATGGCACCCACTATTGATCGACCTCAGGGATGGGTATTCAAAGAGCATCCTAAAATGCCAATTTAGGCTAAGCCCGGTCTAGTAAGAGGCCCTGAAATTTTCATCCACCAATGGGAACACCATTGGTACCACGGGTAGTGCGGTCATACTGATGCAAATTTGGTAACACTACGGGAGATGATACGAGTGCCGGAGATAGAGTTGTCGAATTCGCCGATGTTTGAGGCGTTGTTCATGGTGAGGGTCGGAATAACTGAGGTTGGTTTCTTCCCCCAATAGGCACAACTTAATGCAAGTTCATGAAGTGTTTCAAGTTTGACTTGACTGGAAGCTACGAAAGACGGACGAAGAAGAGTCAAAACAACTAATTCCTGCATTTGCAATGTCCATTCTAGCTATTAAGCCAACCATTCCAACGAGGGGAGAAATCAACATTTTCCGGGGAACTAAGGTGCAAGTTATCATAGGTTCATAATACGGATGTCGTTCATGTCATGCACGTACTGAACCCAATGACAAGAATTAGTATTTCGTTGTCATCCATATAACGAGTGAACAAGGGTCAATCTTTGAAATTCAGATTAATTCGCATGGTAGGAGAAATTCACCAACACACAATGTTCAAACCACATTACCACACACATGTTTGCTTTATTGGAACTGTAAGCATGCGGGGAGGCCCTCATTTGTTGAAAATTTCTGGACCATTGTTGGAATGCATGAACCAAGTGTGTTGGTGCTCCTAGAAGCTAGGGTTCCCCAGAGTAAGTTTGATGAATTGTATCCAATAATTGGGACTACTATGAATTGGGTGATGGTCGAGGATGTCGGGAGGTGCAATAGTATAATATCATGGTGGCATGAAGCTATGTTGGAGGTTGAATGAATTGGCCATGTCCCCAATCTGAAGGCTAGATTGCATGCATCGGTTAAGGTAAATGATAAAAATTTTGTTTTAATATGACTAAGTGTTTTCTTTAGAAAGTTGATATGGCTATAACTTGGACCACCTTTGTGTATAGGCTTGTCCGGAACCACCAACGAGGAGAAGATTTTACGCATCGAGATATCACCCAAAAAAAGCATTGTCTTTTATTATTGATTTTGTAAAAAACGATGTTAGGATTATGTTTGTTTTTGGCGTATTTGTAACGTATTAGGCCTACTGTTGGATGTTGTATTTGTGGGTATTTTTTTGGGTTTGAGATGGTTTTTGAATGTTGTTCAACTGAGACGTGGATGGAATCCGTCCAACGGTTATTTTTCAATGGCATTGTAGTTTATGGATGTCATTTATTTTGTGGGACTTGGTTTGTAATAGTTATGCAAGTAATGCAACTCTGCTCATTTTATGTAATTATAGTAAGTTTTTATTTTATTGGAATGCAAACATTTTGTAATATGACAAAACATGGGTTCAACAACCACAAACAGTTGTTTGAGTCCTATAAACCAAGCTACATGAACATGAACAAGGGTTTAATAATTTCAGGGTTAAGCACATCTAGTATGTGCATATTTTTTACTTTTTACATCATCAAACATGGGTTCAGCTACCACAAACAGTTGTTTGAGTCCTATAAACCCAACTACATGAACATAAAAAAGGGTTTGTTCAATAATTTCAAGGTTAAGCATGGCTAACAGCTAATATGTGCAAGTTACTAATATTAGTAAAAAAAAAATTCATATTACACTTAATTTGTAATAGTTCACAAAAACTTAAAACATCATTAATTATAATATTATTAATTATCATATATTTGACCATTAAGTTATGTTAAAACTTCAAACAAGGGCTATCATTCAAACAGGGATATATAACATTCAAATTAGGGTCACTAAGATTAAAACACGGGTCTGGGTCCTTATTAGTAAAACAAGGGCCCTATATTTTAAACAAGTGTCCATAATTGTAAATAAGGGTCATAATAACATAAACATGGGTCCTATTATTTGGAAACAAGGATATAGTAAAATCAAACAAGGGTATATATTTTTATAAAAGACTTCTTTGCTAAACAAAAATAGGATATTTTATGTTTCTTTTGAGTTTTTAGTTAAATAAATGATGTGTAAATAAATTATTATAACTTACATACAACTACTACTAACTCAATTGGGGATCTATGTATACATATTGAATGGATGATTGATTGTTTACTTAGTTAATATATCTGATGCATTAAAAAAAGAAAAACAAAATAATGACCTAGAGGTAAGATTTTGTATAGGTTTTTGTAGCCACCTGTGACCATGAGAGAGGGGCTAAACGTACGACACATAATTTATGTTCCCTAGTGAGATTGATTTTTTGAGTTCCATCAGTCATTCTTGGTATCGTGCTTTGCATACATAGTGAACCGATTCCAAGGTCTTTCCGTTATTTGATATTCTATTCGATGTGAGTGATTTGATTATTTGCAATTTGTTTAGTAAAAATAATAGAGATTAAAGTTCAGACAATATTGTAAATGGATTGGTAAATTTCAGACGTGGGAACTTATTTGGAATGGATTATGGGAAGTATTGTGTGGTCATGTTAGATTTGTCTCGACATATCACCTTTGTATAATAAATAACGTCTATAAATCAACAATGTATCAAATACAAGAAACATAGCGAGTAGTTAGGTAGTGTAGATAGCCATCAACTAAATACAACTTAAACATAAGTAGATACACTAGTGGAGAAAACGGTAGGGTTGCGGTCAAAACAGCCTTAAGGGCTGCGTTTTTTGCCAGCAGCCCTTTCCGTAGCGGCCCTTCACTAAAAGTGAATGGCTGCATTTTTAAACCGCAGCCCTTCACAACGAGCTGCAGTTTTGACCAAAACCGCAGCCCTTCGATATTGGAAGGGCTGCAGTTTTGGGCCTAAAACGCAGCCCTTATTTGTACAAAGAGCTGCGGTTTTGACCAAAACCGCAGCCCTTTTGACCCAAAAAAATATAAATATAAATTTCTTGGCATTTTTTTACTCCTAAATATATCAAGAAATTTACAACAAGGAAAATCAACAAGAACAGTCAGAAATTTACAATAGGGAAAATCAACAAGAACAGTCGAAATTTACGGTAAAAAAAAGCAACGAAAATAAAAAAAAAAAGGAACGAAAATGAAAAAACGAAAGAAACTGAAAAAAACGAACGAAAATGAAAAAAAAAAGAGAACGAAAATGAAAACAAAACGAACAAAAATGAAAAAAAGCGAACGAAAATACAAAAGAGAAAAAAATTATAGATCTGAAATTACATGTACATTAATCAAAACAAAGATCAAGAAATTATAGATCTGAAAAACGAAAAATTATCACTTGTTGCTGTCGTTGCTTTAGCGGAGTTCGACGACGAGGAAGAGATGAGTGGAGTTCGACCGACAAATAGATGAGCAGAAGAAAAGGGGGAAAACAGCGCGGCAAGGCCGCGCAGATCTCGTCAACCGGCGAAGAAATGAGAGGAGACAGAAAGTCGACTGGCGAACCCTCGTTAAGAGGAGACAAACGACGAACGAGGAGAAGAACGAACGAACGACGAACCCTCGTTGCTGCGTGGTGTTGCTGCCGCCGGAGGGTGAGAGAGAAGCCTCGTTGAGATGAGTCGAATGACGAACGAACGATGAACCCTCGTTGCTACATGGTGTTGATGCCGCCGGAGGGTGAGAGAGAAGGAGGGAACCCTATTATAGTTGTCGTATTGTTGTGGAAGGAGGGAGAAGGGCGGAGGGTGAGAGAGAAGGGAGAAGGAGGTTGTGGACGTAAGAGAGGAGAGAGAATGAGGGAGAGGAGATTGTGAGAACCCTAGCCCGCTTAACATTATAAGCTCGCGAATTCCATTCAAAATTTTAAAAAAAAAGCCCATAAAGGGCTGCGTTTTTTAAAAACCACAACCCTTTATTACTTATAGGTTTTTGCATTGATCGCAGCCCTTCGTAAATGAAGGGCTGTGTTTTTCAAAAAACGAAACCCTTGCAGTGCAGCCCTTGCGTTTTTTTCCACTAGTGATAGGTAGTGTAGATAAGCCCTCAACAAAATACAACTTAAACATAAGTAGTTAGGGCTCCTAAACCAACTTTACTTACAATACCTAATCAATAGGGGTAAAAGTTATTCGGATAAAAATCGAAATCCAATACAATCCAGACCAAATTAGTAATTCAGATTGGACTCAAACTATGTTTGGATTGGATTCAGATTGAATTTTTTCGAAAATTGGATTTTCGAATCGGATCCAATCTATCGTCTGAAAATTCAGATTGGATTGGTTTGGACTCAAACTCTGATTGGATTAGATTCTGGTTGGATTGGATTGGATTAGGCCTAAGTCCAAATCGTACACTCAACTTTCACCCATACTAATCAACACGATATAACACAATATAGTATAAACTTATAAGGCAAGTATATTTTTATTTTTTTCAAAACGGATGTAAGGTAATTAGTATGTTAATACTATTATTATTCTACAATAAATATTATCCTAATAAGATTTGGGAACTATAAAAACCTATGGTCGACATTCTATTCTTCTTAGTCGTAGGTGCTCGTTCTATTTTGATTTGAATGGGCCGGCTCGATAGGTACTTCTAGTGGTTTGCCAGATGGAGAAGCTCTTGTTTTCTTTCAGGAGTTGGTTAGTGGCCAAGTAGGATTTTTTAGTTCATAAGTTAGCAATAAACTTTTTTTTTTAAATTAAAAATACTTATCACTTACATTTAGTTATACAAAAGGATATGATTCATATATAAGTTTTATGTGTAAGTGGCGTGTGAAAATATTTAGATATGAATTTAGCTTGAAATATTACATTATTAAGATGAGTTGACATATTATGATCTCTTCAAGATATATAATTATTACCCCGCAAATTATAGCTAGCTTCCATAGATTAGGCTATGGATTTGACTTGTATAGTGGCGATGGTACTACACTGTGAAGTGAAGTGTTGGCATCAAAATAAAGCAAGTATTGGGAAGTGGTGTGTGAAATGAGATCAGTATCTCAAATGGGAAATTTCCCACGCAATTTCCCTTCATCTTTTTTATCTTCTTCATTTCTTGCGTATAAAATAGCATTAGCCCTACTTACAATATAAGCCCACATTACATTTTGCTTCCTTAGTTCTCACCGCATGCGATGGACGCTTAATTCAACCAGCTTTAGGCCTTGCATGGTCAAATTGCGTTTCAAATAGGTTTTTTTATTGATATGAAAGAAGTGAACAAGACCAAAGTTCGCAAGGTCAAAATTATTTACTCACCTTACCTTCCAGCAAAGAGTGTGAATTCTCCATAACGGTAGAGGGCATAAGTAATTAATAGTAGGAAGAGCCTTATTAATGCAATTTTGCATTAACATAATTACTAGTTTTAAGTACCTTTAAATGCTAATGTACTTTGTATTCCATTAATAAATTCAATACATAGCAAAATATTTTCAATAATATATTCCAATAATATATTCAATACATCGAAAAATGTTTTCAACAAAATTCCAAAACATATATCCTTTACTGCCATTTAAACCAAATGGAATCCAATTCAATTCTACAGAATATTAATTGTTGTTGCCACCTCACACTTCAACTGCATCATTCCGGGCCCATCTAAATCTCGGCCCAATAATATAAATTTTGGCCCCTACCGCAACACAATTATAGGACCAATTCGGGCCACAAAGTCAGCCCATTTCCATTTCCAGCACCATCGAGCCTTTTACGTTTGCTTGGTGTTGCTACATCAACAACCTACAAAACCCAGTTATCGTTATTAACCCACACACAAATCTACATGGTTTTTTTAATAACTACTCCACTAAATAAATATTTATATACCACAATTACTCACCTCTGGATTTGGAGCTCGCCCCAATTTATTAACCGTCTTCTTAGCACCACCAACTTTCGGCTCTTTAACCTTCTTCTTTGCAACTACTTCAACTTCTTTCCCCTTCCTCTTCACCTTCTCCGACCTCTATGGAGCATCCCTCTCCAGGGCAACCTTTTTGTTACCCTTCTCTATGCACGAGGGGAATCTCTTCGATCGAGATCCCTTGTGCGGCTTACGAAGAGGGTCCTTAATATTCACTTGAACTACGACTCGTGATACATCACCGGACTCTAAAGCAGCAGGTGAATCATTTAACGGTAGAGGTGGTCTACAAACAGAACTTGGAGTTCCAATGTGTTATTCACTATATTGTTCCCCACATATGATGGAGTGCATTGATTAGCACCATCATCCGTCACCTTCTTAGAGTGCTTCTCCTTAAGATATATCTCAAGATTGTGGAGCGTCTCCAACATTGTTTCTACATCCCCCCAATGGGCAGCTTTCAGACAAATGGGATAAAATACAACCATCATCTTGTCGTAGCACATCACGTCCTCAGTTTTAGAGGGATCATGATAAGCCACTTTCACCATTGTGTGCCTACGAATAACGTCCTTCTTCCATCGATTAAGTACATACTTCTGTGGCACTTCTTTTATGTTCAAACAATCATAGAATTTTATTATGTGCCTGCATATGGCTCGTTAGACTCAAATAACATACACTCGCACCATGCTTCCATTGTACACAAATCTGCTTTCACTCGATAACTCCTCCGCTTTCCAAGACCCACGAGGTACTTCCTTCCTTGTGGCTTTGCAAATAACCCATACTCTATCCCTAAATGTCTGTTCTTCCATATTCTCAATTAACTCCCTCATCCCTTGCCATTGCACATACAACATCTTCAAGCATTCCGCTTGGACTTCCTTAAACTGAGCATCAGTATATATTTCTTGGAATATTGCTTCAGACTTGAACTTAGTCACAAATTGCCTAACATACCTACTAGCATTGGCATCTGCTGCTCTTTCATTATTGACTCTACTTTCCATTGCCTTGCAGTATTGCTCAACAAAATCCCTCAACTTTGTATTCTTGTGCACAAATCCATCAAAAAAGTTGTTTATGCTTTCCGACCATTGTGTAGTCTTCATTCCTACCCAAAATAGGTGTTTCATGAAAGGAGGTGCCCACATACATCGCTCCCTATAGAGACCTTACAACAAACACATATATACATAAACAGGGGTGCTACGTCTATAAACATAAACTGCTTTATATAACACGTTTTAATTTCCCATGAACAGAGTTTAAATGATATAAAATTTCAAATAAGTTTCTATTATTAAAAACATTACCTGCAAGCCACTCTTCCGCACGAAGATCGTATTTGTCAATTGAGCACCCCATTTCTCCTCAAACTCCACCTCTGAAACACTATATTTTCACCAGGTACCCCTGTGGTATTTCAAAATTCATGGGATACCCCTATTGTTTCAAAAATACACCAGGTAACCTTACTATTTCAATAAAATGCATAAAATGCTCTTAATGACTAATGGTGTCAAGTTTTCATTAGTCATTATCCCTAATTAACCCTTCTAACCCTAATTAAGCCCTCTAACTCTAACCCCAAAACCCTAACCCTAATCCCTAACACCTAACTTCACCATAAACCCTAACCCTAACCACCCAACCACCACGGCCCCGCCCCTCCCCCACGAGCACCACCACCTCTTCCCTCCCACCCCCTGACCCACCCCCCCCCCCACACCCGTAGCCCCCCAACCCCCTCGGCCCTCCCCCTCTGCCCTCCCTCGCGACCCACCTCCCGCACACCCCCACCCCCCGCAATTCAATCCGGTCGGATTTTCTATTTCTCTTGGATTGTTGTTCGTCGAAAATTCATTGTTGTTCGTCACAAATTTTGTTTAAAATTTTGTTGCTTTGTTATTTCTTGGAGGTTTTGTTGTTGATTGTTGCGTTTTCTTCTTCTTTGCAACATGGATTCAATTTCTAGATTGTTTCGGGGCCTTTGAGGATAAGAGGTCTATTAATGTAATGGACAAAACATCTTATAATAGCGACAAGAATAGCGCAAATAAAGCCGATAATTAGCCCGAAAAAATGCTAAGTGCAACCCTTTTCATCTCAATCTTGAATTCGGGAGAAGCAGCGGGTTGTGGTGATTCCGAAATCCGACTCCATTAAAATATGTTTAATCATGAATCCATGATACGGTACAAGTGAAATCAAGAGCAGCAAAGGAAGATTGAAGGGGGTGTCTTGCGGGGGAGAGCATGGGGGGGAGGTGCGAGGGGTTGGGGGAGGGTGGGCTGCGGGCGTTGGGGGTGGGCTGTGGGGGTGGGGGAAGTGGTGGTGGTGCTCGTGGGGGAGGGCAGGGGGCTGTGGTGGTTGGGTGGTTAGGGTTTAGGGTGGGGTAACGTGTTAGGGGGTTAGGGATTAGGATTAGGGTTAGGGTTAGTGTTAGGGTTTTGGGGTTAGAGTTAAAGGGCTTAATTAGGGTTAGAAGGGTTAATTAAGGATAATGACTAACGGAAACTTAACACCGTTAGTCATTAAGGGCATTTCATGCATTTTATTGAAATAGTAAGGTTACCTAGTGTATTTTTGAAACAATAAGGGTACCCCATGAATTTTGAAATACCACAAGGGTACCTGGTGAAAAAGCCATTATAAATTGTATCAAGGAGAGCCTCTTTCAACTCTTGATAGTACTCATACATACTCAATTTCTTACCAAATTTAGTAAGTATGTGTCACAAGCACCAACGATGGTATGTGCCATCCATAATATCGGCCAAAGCCTTCCTCATAGCCGCATCTTGCTCTGTTAAAAAAAACATATAGGAGCTTTCTATGTTTCCGCATCTTCGTGGGACACAAGTGCACATCCAAGTAAAATAGTTTGACCATGGTGATTTACTCCAACAAAATCTGCAAATGGGAGATCATAATCATTAGTCAAATGAGTTGCATCAAAAGTCACAACATCGCCAAAATACATCTTTTAGATGACCGGAATCATCTAACCGGTGCATATGGAAAAAATGTTGATTGGCAACAGTCATTTTCTCAAACCCCATCTACTAATTTCAATTTACGTTCCTTAGCAACAATATTATGCAAGTCCTGTTCCGTCACTAACATGTTAGCAAAGCCATTCCTCTTGATCGCAAGACTGTTCTGGATAGTAGACAACTTCACTCCAGCATTTTTATCATTGAACAACTTCCTCCTAACTGAACAACTCACCTCCTCTTGCGTGAACTTACTAGTATAACGACTCTTTCCAGGGGTGTGGTCGTGATTCTCATGCTTAAGGATAACTTTTTTCACTTCCCATGCCCCATCCAAAGTAACTACTACATACAACATTACAGGACAACCACACCTCTTCTTCTTCCTAGTGGATATTTCAACACCATTTCTACCACAAGCAACCCTATTCCCCTCCATCCTTCTACGATTGTCCGGTTCTCCTGCAATTTCACACTTCCACTTGTAGTTTCGCCACTCCTTCACTGCCATCCCATATCTTTTTTTTTTAAACCCCAGCAGCTCTTAGGACACCAAAACCATATTCTTTACCATAGAGCTTAAAACACCTATCAACCTCCTCCCACGAACCAAAAACCATACCAACAACAGGAACTACAGAAGATACATTTCTCACATTTACATTCATATCGTCTACCACTGTATCACATTGGTTATAAGAGTCCTTTGCATTAGGAGTTTCTAATACACTGACATTCAAATCTAAAGAATGTTTCTCATACCCATACTGTTAATGACAAATATAACATATCATATTTTCCATGAAATATTGCATCACAACTTTTCACAAATTTACTTCACAACAAAATCATTTCATCAAACCAAAATTTTGTATTTTTACACACACAACAAATCAGGATACCGAATTTACCCAACAACAATATCAATCATTGCATTTATTATCAACAATAATATAATCCATAATAAATACAATGATTGCAGATGACATAATTAATAAATACAAATTAATAGTATTTATTCGCATAAAACAAAAATCAAAACCCTCTTTCCCACCAAATATTCAATATATTATGTTTCAAAATTTATTAAATTACAAAATTCAAATATTTCACAATCTGGTTTTATAAAATTCTTTCATTATTACCGCATAATTAATTTATTACATCAACACACTCAACTAATATACATTTTTCCCTAATAACAATTAATTTCAACCATTATTTTTGATATTACTAGGGGAGTACCTCATAATAATCACAATCCATGTACACAACCTGAAATTTAACCCGTCGCCGGCAGATTTCCAACTGGTTTTCCTGTTGTCAAAATTTCCTTGGCCCATTCCTTTGTTTCTTTTTTAATAAAATGACCCACTTGTTTCTTAATCTTTTGGAGACTGACCCACTTGTTTCTTTTCAATAGGAATGGAAGACCTCATACCCATTCCTTGCCAAAAGTAAAAAGATGTCTCTGTCACTTTTTTTTGTTAATATTATTTTAATGCCTCCCACTATATTTTGTTACTATATAAAGCTGTTAGTGGGAAAAGGTGCTCACTAACTATTGTCGTTTTATCATACCTCTTAGAGAGTAACTCGTTTAGCCGTATCATATAGTACTATAGTAGTTAGTTAGGATCTTTTTTATGTTTCTAGGTAAAATTTGGATTTCTAATTTTCTATAGATTTGGTAGTTAGGAAATTGTCCTAACACCTTTAGGAGTTTAGTTCTCTAACAGCTTGTTTGGTTCATTTTTGGTAAAGGAAAGAAAGAGAAGAGAAAGGAAAGGAATATAAAGAAAAAGAAGGGAAGAGAAAGGAAAAAAACCTCTACTTCCCATGTTTGGTTTAAATTTTCTCTTTCCTCCCAAATTCCCCCACTTTTCGGAGGAAAGGAAATTGAAAATTTATTAAGGAGTCTTGCCTTTCAATTCCTTCCATTTCCTTTCATTTAAATTTATTTTCTTGAACCAAACATTGGAAACTAACAACTTTCCTTCCCCTTCCATTCTTTTCCTTCCAAATCCCTTCTACCAAACAAGCTGTAAATAGAGTCCTTAGGATGTAAATTTCATTTAGATTATGCAATTAAAACCTTTAGTATTATATTTCAGAAATTCGTGAAAATTAGTGAAAGAATTGTCCAATGCTTTTGAAGAAGGGAAAAACAAGGTCGTTTGTAATCATGCAATCTCCTCTATCAAAACACATTTATAAAACCTAAATTATCAAAACTAGTATAGTGACAAGCTAGGGTTGATCCACAATTTTTTCAAAACGTATTTGAACCTAGTCGAAATCATTAATGATAGCCATGCTCTCAACAACTTTTTTTAGCATCAAACTATTGTGAATTTGGGGAACCCAGGCCCCAACCTCATTATCATCAAATAAGTTCCTCTTAATGTGGCTATGCAATTCATCTTTCTGACACATGGTTATGTATCGTGCCTTACGAGGAGTGGGGGTGTTGTTTTTTGTGGTCATTCACCACTTTCTTCAATTTGCACTCATAATTGTCGCTCTTAACGACATATATCATAGTTGTACACCCGCATTTCTTTTGTTTTGGTTGTTCCAACAATTATGTTGTGACCCCGAATTACAACTCTGTTTCCATTCTCCCACCGCCTATGGACTCGATTGCCCCGACGATTACACTTCCAAGTGTAATTCCTTTTCTCACCCATTGCATTATACGATCCTGATAACTGCAAATCAAAACCCTTCTTGCTTCGGTTACGCTTTGTAATACTCATGAACATCCTCGTAAGAGGCAAAAACCATCCCCACAATTGGAGGGCATAACACGCAATTACTTCCACACCCAATCGTCGCTGGTGAATCATCATCTCCTGCCAATGGTACAACATCCAGTCTACCTCTACACTCATCAACAAAAAGTCTATCCCCAGAACCACAATTATCCGCATCATCCCTTGATCCCTATATCGATTGGTACTTCTAAAATCCCCACCATTGCTTCCTCATTCAACATATTTTTAGTAATTAACACTAGAGGAAAAAAGCCCAAGAGCTGCGTTTTTTGACCGCAACCATTGGACTAGCAGCCCTTGGCATTTAACCGCAGCCCTTAGCGCATTAAGGGTTGCGGGCAGGGCAAAAACGGCAGCCCTTGGTGGGTTAAGGGTTGTTAAGGGCCAAAACCGCAAAACCGCAGCCCTTAACCCACCAAGGGCTGCGGTTTTTGCCTTGCCCGCGGCCCTTGTGACCCAAAAAAAATAAATTTTTTTTTTTTTTTTGCATTTTTTAGTCCTAAATGTTCCCAAACAGTTATATATATATATATACATATATATACATATATACATATATATATATATGTATATATCATTTTTCATTGCAAATTATGTTTTTTACACAAATATAGATTACATTACATGTGTAGAGAACATACTGCAAAACTAGATTACACCTATTTTCATCCTCACTCTCTTCTTCAACAGACTCCGATTTTGCAGGCCCGAAATTATGGTTGTCCGAAACCGATATTCGGGAGTTAACAACCCATTAAAGTTCAGACCCCTTGAGTTTGGTGACCCATGGTAGAGTGTAGTTCAGGTGCTCCCAGATTAAAAATCAAGAAAGTCAAGCAGCACCAACCTCACAATAGAAACATGTTGCTTGATGGTGGTCAAAAACTCCTTAACTCCTCCATTGTAAAAAATACAGAGGAGGGTATGCAAGTCCTGTCAATAAATCCACATCTCATTTCAGTATTGCACATAAGAGGCAACTAGATATATGAAATACTGGGTCAAAAAGAAAGAAGTATCTATCTCCTCCTACAACTATAACCAAATTAGCCACATATAGTAGCAAGAAGTTGAAGCAGGCACCTCAATAAATGTAATCTAATCAATCAAGTGCAAGAAACTAAAATAATCAATATTGATATGAGAAATCAATGGATAAGACTCACATTGGCAAAGTGAATATAATTGGAATTCCCTGTGCTAACAATTTAAAATCAAGCGCAAGTGATAATCAATAAGGAAATAACTATTTGACATCTCTATAAGCATCACATGTTACAAAATCCCCATTTTTTATAATGCCAACAATATGCAGTCAAGAAAAAGAGATGGGTGGCTCTCTCATAGTACTCATCCTAAAATTGGAGTTATTGGTGAATCTAAAAAGATAACAAAATGCTACAACACAAAGCAACAACTTCCTCCATGCAAAAAACTTCATGCTTTTGACTTTTTACCTTCTCCATCCCCACTGCCATATTTCCTTTTCTATTTTTGTTGACGTCACATGAACCGTAAATGAAAGTCTACCAAAAAATATGAAGAAAAGTGGAAACATGATTCATGAAGTTCTTTTAGCTACTCAAAACACTACAAAACGAAGCTGGTAACGATTTTTGAAGACTTAATACACAGTATGCACCTTTAACATTTTCCATTCATGCTGAAGATAATGCATAACAAAAGGCTTGACATTCTCATGAGTCCACTATTCATACATATTTTTCATGAAATGCAACGATTACATGCACAGAAAATACATAAAGATTCAAAGACAAAGTGTACTGATAGTATATTAACAACAGGACTGGACAAGAAATTGCCTGAATAGCCTCAAACATTGTAGATAACGAACCACCAGGATTGTCAAGGGAATGCACAATCGCCCTTAACAAGGTATCGAAATGAAAAGCTAGAAACGAGGCATCTAATTGCTGGATGGATATACACCACACCCCTAGATTGCATACCACCTGCAATCATGATCTTCAATGTCCAAAATTAGCAGCATTTCACATTCAAAGCTAAAGAAAACTCATGTGATGTTGAATAAACACAAACTTATTCTCGCCATGAATTTCACATAATCATATACCTTCAAAATCAGAATATTCAAAAGCGAAAGAATCAAGAAGAATGCAAAATAATTGCATAATTCAGAACTACTACATCCATGAACGATGCCGGAGGAACGGGAAGCCTTCATGAACAGCTACAGTACCGAGGAGGGAGAAGATGCGGCGAAAGATAAACAAATCTTAACTGGAGTTTGTGACCTCAACTAGAGTCCCATTTTCAAAAATCCAACACCAATATATCAGCCAATATACAAAAGCACTATCCTCATATACACACTCGAAACACCATCCAATTTCAATGAACTTGAAAGATAAACAAATCAGCACATCCTTCATAATTTTCACACTTACCAAACATAACCAATTGAGGTATCCAGATTTCATAATCTACCACACAGTACTAATCTAAAAATCAAAGCAATATGAATACAAATTCATACAAAACCCTAATTTCATAATTCACAGTTCAAAACAACACCAAATTTATCTTTAAAAATACAACAAAACTAGATTTCGTAGAAGACAACAATCCTAATCAGATTTGATTAAAAAGAACATAGAAAAAGTAAAATTAGATCGGGAAAAAAGGGGAAAATGAACCAGGATCATCAGAGAGAGTACAATCTACAGAGGAGCGTTTGGAGGTTGAGCGCGACGATAGGGACAGAGAAAAAGGAGGCACACCACTGACCAACACAGCAACAATGAGATGCGAAACTTGGAAGCCTAAAAATTGCTCCTTTATTAGCAAAAGTACTCAAAATCAATCCAAAACCTGAATATAAAAAACAAACCTGAAGAATTAAGATTCTAGTCTTTGAAAATAGCAAACTGAAGCTGGTTGTTAATGCGAAACGACATAACGCGAATCATATCATCTTTCTTCAGCTTCTGATCTTCGGTAAGTTTCGGCCATCCATAAGTCGTCCACGTTGCAGAACAGGAGCACCGACGAAAGAGCACGACGGCATGTGAGAGAGAAGCTCCGGCAAGAGGAACGCGACGGAGGGTGAGAGAGCTGCGAAGAGAGAGAAGGATGGGGTTTGATGAGGTGAGAGAGGGAAAATCGGGGATGGGGAGAGAAAGAAAGAGAAAAGCTAGGGTTTTGTGTGTATAAGTGCGGGAATATTTTGCGTGCAACAAGTGAAGAATTAGGGGCTGCGGTTTTTGGGCTAACTGCAGCCCTTAATTCTAAGGGCTGCGTTTTCCAGATACTCGCAGCCCTTGGCCTTTTTTTCCTCTAGTGTAATAATAGAAAATTCAAGACCACGTTGTATTAACTTTAAATTTCGTATCTAGATACCCAAAGAGTTTGGCACAAAACCAACCACGACTTGGCAACATCTTTTTGGAAAACTTGATACCAAGTTTATTTAGGTTTGGTTGGTACCAAAGAAGCTACAACTTGGCACCGTTTTATGGAAAATTTGATACCAATTTTAGGTGTGGTTAGTAACAAACAAGCTACAACTTGGCACCATTTTATGAAAAGTTAGACACCAAGTTGTTCTTTCTTTGGTACCAACCCAGCCACGAATGCGCGCACCATTATTTTTAGAAATATTGATACCAACTTATACCAATTACAAATCTTTTCTAAAAGTATTGAAACCAAGTTCTGAGTGGTGCCAAATTTCACAAACGGATTGCACTCATCAATTTACTAGGTCGGTGTCAATTGCACTCAACATTCCAATCTCACTAAACAGTTTAACATACCAGTTAAAGCATTTAACATATCAATGGATTAAGTTCAAGTATTTTCTATTTTCTACACTCGTGCAAATATCACTATTCAATTTAACATACAAATTGACATAGTTCAAGTACTATATATATACATTCTTGCAAATATCACTCAACCATTATCATTCAGGTATTTCCAAATTTTACCAATTGACTCAAGAAAAATTGACATAGTTCAAGTATTTTCTACATTCTTGCAAATATCACCAAACCATTACCACAAACAAAGTCTTTCTCAATTTTACCAATTGACTCAAGAAATCCCAAAACTAATCTAAACGTACATTCACATATTGTATAAGTTTCACAAACCCCCGACCTCTAATTTTGGGATGTTATATGTGTACCTCATTTTCGTCGAAAAAGGGGTCGTTGTTCGAGCTCTCATCAATGGAGAAGGTCGATTCAAATTTAGGAAGTTTTCCATTTTCTTCAGTTCTTTCTCTTCTACAATGCTGGGAAGATGTGCTACAACGGTGCAAATGCCTCCCGCCAAAACTCCTTCTACTAACCAATGTTCCCGCCAAATTCTTTTCTCCGTCTTACTTTGTATTTTTTTCTCTCTTTCTCTGTATTTTTTTCTCCTTCTAATTTTAAGAAATGTTTGATTATTTCTCTCTCTTGAGTACATTCCCACAGTACCACTTTTTTGGGAGATAAAGCAAATATTATCTTCTCTCTCTTCAGTACACTCCCACTCTCATATTGTTTTGGAAGATAAAGCCACTCGCTTGGAATTTTGTTCACTGCACAGATTTTTGCTGTGGGCCCCACATTATTTTGGACTCAAACAGTTGGCTGCCATGAGTTTTTCACATCCAAAAATGTTCCATGTAATGTCATAGGATTTTGTTGTACATCTGAAAATTCATTCTTGTACATCCACAAGTTGTTTTGTGTATTTATCATAGTTTTTTTTGTCGTACATTTGAAAATTCATTCTTGTACATCCAATAGTCTTTTCGTCTACATGTCATGCACATCAAAAGTTTTATAATATTATATACATCCTAAGCTAAATCTAGCACATTTAGGCTATCTTTCATGTACATCCGTAAGTTGTGAGAAGATGTGAGAAAAAATATAGTACGGTTTGTTTCCGACGTTCACGAAGGCTTTGGAGTTTGAGGCTCAAAGTGGAGGTGGTTGGTAGGTGTACACTAAGATTTTTGAAGGTTCTTTATTTGCTTTTAATAGGAATTTAGCTTAATATAATGTTCACCGATTACAAACTTTTAAGTATTGGTATCAATAACTAAAAATGGATCCACCAAAACCTATTAATATGAATATCAATAAGGAGCCTTAGAAGTCAGACTTTCTCTCTCTTAAAACTTTTTTCTCCCGCAAAACCCTAAAGCCTTCACAAACAAACCGCCGCAAACTAGGCTCGCTGGTGGCTGGGTCACAGCCTCGTCGCCGGCGAGCCTAGCCCAGCCGTCATAGTTGTTTAACCCCAGTTCTCCGTGTCCTTGTTTTTGTTTGCCCCTGTTGTCGAGCTTTTGTCGGTCGTCAATCTCCATTCCTAACGCTCGCCGGGCCGTGTTCCCCTTCCCCGCTGTTCACCACCTCTTCCTTCGTCGATCTAGGCCTCGATGTTCCCCCTCCCCTTCCGCGTCCTTCGCCGTCCACTCCTCCGCTTGCGTCCTTCGTCGTTCCCCTCCCCCTCGTGTCCTACGTTCCCTCTCACGTGTCTCCCCGCCCCGATCTTTCTCTGTCGGTTTTCCCCTGTATCCCCCGTCGTCCGTCGGTCTCCTCCGGGGGGTTCCCCGTGTTTCCCCTCCTTGTTACACTCTGCTTCTAGGGTTTGGTGTTTGTCAGTTCCCCCTCCACGTCGTAGTTGGTTAGTTTGCGTCCATGGTCCCCGCCCCCATCCCCGTCCCCCGTCCTAGTGTCTGGTCATCGTAGTCCCAAAGTTAGTATTGTGCTTGTTATGGGCTTCCTCTCCCCTTCCCCTGGCATTGTCTCGGGCTCCCCTATCCCCTCCCCCCAATTAGTGTCGGGCTCCCCCTTCCCCCTCCCCAGTTAGTGTCGGGCTTCCCCCTCCCCTCCCCCCTGGTTGTTGGAATTTCCACCGAGTTATGTTCAGTTTTTCCTTACAATGCGTGTTCAATCTCCGAATAATAGGAGAGCGTTGTTTTCGAATTGTTAAAGATGTTGTCTGTGGTTGGTTGTGGCCATCGACACGTGTTTGTCAGTTGGGTCAGGTTTGGTGGTTCAAGGGTGTTATAGTAGTATATGTTGGTTTTTGGGAATATGTGCTGAGAGACAAGGTGATTCAAGAAATTCGTGTGCATGGACGAGGCGATGTTAGTTTTTCATGGTTGGGACGTATGTTTTCTGGTTTTGCAAACCGGAGGTGTGTTCGAGAGCTTCACTTATTTGGCTCTCTCTTTAGCTTGGCATTAATCTTAATGGTTCTTGCCTTGAAAACTTCAAATATGAAGGCGACACCCCAGTTGCATCTGGGGGTTTACAGCACGCCCACTCATGTGCGTTTCTCCTATCTCATGGAGAAACCTGACCTACTCTCGAGTGAGAGTAATGAGTCACAATGGAACGTGACTCTTCAAATTATCATGAGCCCAGAATCCCAACCGATAGCAGATTGTTGGGATTGCTCATGCGGCGAGATGCGACGCTCGTCGTTGGTTGTTCGTTGTCCGGATCGTGAACGTCATCCGCTTCTTCTACCACTTCCATCAGCATTTCGATGTTCAAATCCACCATCACAAGCACTGACCAACAACGCCCCCTTTCCTAAGCGTTTTTGTATCAGCTTTATTTATTTTGGTTTTAGCTGGAATGTACGAGCTCATAAAGCTCTTTTAGGTTTGTATGTTTGCTTTCGGTTTGGTTGTATTAGCACTAGGTTGTACTTCCGATTTTAATTAATGCACGATTTCTCGTTGTCAAAAAAAATAAGGAGCCTTGAATCTAGCCATTAAATTGAAATAGGAGAGAGAAATGGGTTGACAGTGAGAAGAGAAAGAATTAGCTAGAGAGTGAAGGAATTATAATAAAATAATGGATATAAGGGAAAGTTTGTATTTCAAAGATTGCATCTCTACTGAACCATTTGCCAAATAGATTTGCCAAACTTTGTCCTTACTCCGAACTGTGTCTAATCTTTCCTGTTGTCGAGCCAATTAAAGCTTGGCACATCATTTGACCTCTTATATCATATTTTTCACGTCATAAGCCCATTATGAGAAGATACTCATTTTCTATAAGGGTGTGTTCTCTTCAACTGAAAAAACCTGAACTAAATTTATTACTTGATTGACCCTTATTGTAACTTATTTTGAGTGTTGTGTTAGACCTGATCAAACCTGATTACACCTGAACTAAACTTATTGGATCATAAACCTATTTTATAAGTTGAAGAAAACACACCCTAATTGAGATAATTCTAGAAAATAATCTTTATTTGAGATTATTATGGAAAAATTCCTCAAAATCGGCGAAAATTTTTAATTTTAAATTTTTAATTTTAAATTATTGTCTCATGGGATTTTTTTGATACCGTATGGAGCCACCGTCGTGAGCTCCTCATAATTAGTATTATTATGGAAAAGCTCCTCATAGTTAGGATTTCTCTAAAATAAGAATTGCTAAATATGCAATAAAATGTCACCAATAACCATCTCAAATACAACTCTTAAAAACTTTAAACCTGCTGATATTTACAAAACTTTATTGTACACTTTCGCCAATTTAGAACTATAGCACCTTTATCAAATTGTTTTGCCTTATTTGTACAGAGGCATTCTCTTCTAGCTCAAACACTTTCTGTACAAAGATAATGTGCATCCAAACAACTCAGTCTTCCATCTTAACTTGTATGTTCCGCGACTCTTGATAATCTGCTAGCCTCTTTGGAAGATGTTTGACCACAAGATTGCCACCATTGTACCCATTCATAAGCTGCCTTCCTATCTTCGACCTCCACTCTGAGCTATCCAACTCCTGTTTCCGATCATGAACCACTCTATCACAGTAATTCAACATCGTACCCAAGCCAGTGTTTGGAGTCCAGCCATATTCTGCCAATATTCGTGCTTCTGCTTCATTCAGATCTTCTCCAACCTAACACCATATCATGCACAAGCAAACTATAAACATATAGGCTCTGAAAAATGTGGCAATAATAAGAAAAGCAAAGTAGCAATCATTCAATAGCAATCCCGAAATTATTTGACAATAAAAGAGACTTTGTTATCGTCGGAAACAAACCATAATATATTTTTTCTCACATCTTCTCACAACTTACGGATGTACATGAAAGATAGCCTGAATGTGCAAGATTTAGCTTAAGATGTATATAATACTATAAAACTCTTGGATGTGCATGACATGCAGGCGAAAAGACTATTGGATGTACAAGAATGTATTTTCAAATGTACAACAAAAAAACTATGATAAACAGAAAAATCCCACTTCGCCATATGGTGTCTTGTCTCACCCACTAACCCTGCACCACAAAACTCCCTCTAAATATTCTCAATCTTATTCGCAACCACCACCGAGATCATGAAAAGTGAGAAAGAGGAAAGCTAGACAAACAAGATTGCAGCAAGGTAATTCTCCCTTCCATACAAAAAGAGACCTTCGAACAATCCAATCTTCTTGAAACATCAGGACCAAAACGGACACCAAGCATCGATCATCAACTAGCTCTAGATCCCACATTTAGAAAGGTTATTTTCCCGTCAAAAATAAATGACCAGTTTTTTTTTACCATGAAATCAACTCAAAATCTGCAAGACTATAAACACCTTCCAATTTTCAAAATCTGTAGTTATAAACAATATGGTCTTATCTAAATAATGTAGTGCTATATGTGTAGCACTTTTTGATTACCTTACACGCAGTCTAATCAGTAAATAGCTACCTTCAAGGCATTTATGTTAAAGCAACATTACCTTCATGTTAAATAAACCATGACCCTCAATTGAATGAAGAAATAATCTGGACTCCTACCAGGCTACCAAGGGAACTAATTATCACCATCATTCCTTAAAATGACTAAACAATACGGGAAACAAAAGGTTTAATCTAAAGAAAAATTTATTGAGCTTGCAAAATGGATCAAAACAATAAAATGGGCAGCTAGCTAATCCCAAGAACACCAAAATGCAAACGATTATTCACCTCTCAGCTAGAAAAACACAAGATGCACATATGAGAAACACAGTTATATTATCCCCCATATCTTCACACTTTAGCCAGCCTTATGAAAATTAAAATACAGGGAAATGGCCAGGAATATTTTGTAGGTGGCTAAATAACCATTGTCCTGCCCAACTCCCATTCATGGGGATTTTTTAAAGTAAAATTCCAAGATGAGTTAAACCCCATGTCCCCATTCACACCAAAAACGTGAAGATAGGAGTATCATGACCTGTAGACGATCTGAAAAGGTAAAGAAAACTAAAAGGTTGCTCCCTCGCCTAAGAATCCTCCCACTAGACAATGTGATTCCCATCACCTATCTTGCATTTGACAAAGGGATGAAAAAGACTGACGTCTTTAAAAGGAATTTCCAATGGCTAGTACTGAACATGCATCCCTGCTAGTTCATCTCAACCATTCCTCTCAGGACCATATGTGCTCCTGATCACGTTATGACATAGAAAACCAATCACTCGTCAAAAGCATCACAAAGAGGATGTCCTTAAATGCTTTACCAAATGTCAAGTCTACCCATCTCTTAGGCAATCAAACACACTCCCAAGTCACAAGGTAATCTCTTCCCTTACCCTGGACCACAAAATGTCTCGTCTAATCCTCCCTAATCTTCTACATTCAATGATTCAACCACCAGAAACTTAACAGGAAAAGAAGGTATAGGAGAATATAGGAGTGGCAAGTCATATATGCGTAATATGCCTACCTCAACGGAGGTAAATTCCCCTAAATGGTCACTCCTATCGAGATTATGTTTAGTGTTGACTAAAGGAAGTACAAGGTGCAGACTATGGATTCAACACCACCCTAGGGACCCTATCCAAGACAATGGCTTCCAGATAAATATTGGCAAAACTAAATTTGGCTCTCCCCACATATACAGGCATTTTCATAAACAAGGTAAGAAGTCTTACGATGTACTAAGAGAACCCATGTTACACATCACATGAACAACAATGGCAAGAGGATGCACACACGATTCAATCATGTCAGTACTGAAGATCTACACAAGCCCGTTCATGGCACTACTCATTCATTACCCATGATATAAACGATTAAATAAATCTCCTATAAGAAATCCCTGTTCTATAGTCTGACTGATGAAATGATATATGTTCCCTGTTTAACTCTATTCACATGGAGATGCACCTTTTGATGCCCGCAGATATATCTGCATCCCCATATTCTAGAAAATGTCTAGTACTCGGTTACAATAGATTACCACTAGAGGTTTATTCTCTATTACGGTGATCCGGCCACAGCTCGTAAGCTTCATAGCAGTCACCAGACGTTTGATCTGCCAGGCCACAGGAACAGAGTTCAGAAGCTCAAAGAAGTATGTTGCATAGCCATATTCAGGACGTTCCAGCACAATTCTGCATTCAACAAGTTCTTTCAACGTAAAAAACAAGATCATAAAATAAATAACTAATTATCAGCAATTTCCACCTGTTATGTCTTTGGAAGACAAATACAAAAGACTGAAGATCTCGACACCAACCCCATTCAACAGGCCACTTCCTATTTCGCAAATACCTTGTCTGTAATGAAACTCAACAGCCAAAAGACAAGTAATGGAGAAGTTGTAAGCAGCAAATATCAGCTCAATCCAATTTCAAACCTAACAGCCACGGCATAATCCATAGAATTTTAAATAGTTACCAAGCCACAGAACATTTAGAAGCTGACCTGCTCCACAAGTGAAAGGAGACAAGACAAGCAGTAACTAATTTTCACGCCCTTTGTGCGTAAAAGAGGAAACTTGAGAAAAGTTTGACGTTGTGAAAACAGCTGCATCCAAGACAAAAAAGAATAACAAAGTTAATTTTATCTCGAAATAGTTTAACCGATGGTGCTTAGGTCAGTTACACATATCAAACTCAAGTAAAGCCTTAAAGGTACAAGCTAAAGTTTTATGTCAAATAAAGTGTCATGTCCATACACATGCCGATATGTCGAGAATCCGGCACGGGTAGTTAAGGTAATATGACATGCCCGAGTAGCATAGCTTCTGTGCGATAAATGTTTTTCCAAGAAATTGGCAAGTTTTCCAATCTTCTCTTTAAAAGTATACTATAATTTCACAGAATGTCCAACGATATCACCATCATATAGGAATTGTTTGCAATGTCATATCCCATCTCAAATAGAACCACCAAGGTCTACAATTACAACTTACAAGTAGTCATGTCCCATGTATCATTGCATATTTGACAACTAGCAAACAGACCATACCCACCATCAATAGTAGAACAACTACTTAACTATATTACTCGAACTCGGATACTCACGGACACAACTACATGTCCAAGCAAAGCCATAAACGCAAACACAGTAGCATTGACTGAAGCGGCATGTGACAATAAATGGAATAGATGGCAGCTCACCACGGAGCGAATTCTTTTTCCACAAAATCACATACATTGATGGGTATTTGACCTCATTTGCAGTTCTTTGGTATAAGAAGTATTCTTTTAGTACCATATGACCAATACTATCCACAATATGAGTGGTGACTTGTTTGGTCAAAGAAAAATTACCTAAAATAATAGGATAATTTGTTATAACACACCTTTTATATACCACCTTTTGCGAGAAACAACCTTTTATAATTTTTCCGGTAACTTAAGACCTTAAATTTTACTTTTTGCAAGATACAATCTTACCCTATTTTCAAGCGTTGACCCACCGATTTCAGGGTTTTTATATCCCACTTTCTCTATCGACACGGCATGTGCATCGAGTTTTTCCTTCCTGCCCTTTCCCCTCCATTTTCTCCTCAAAAGAGTGTAAATCCCGATGCACGTGTA
Organism: Beta lomatogona; assembly: GCA_947646795.1. Classification (NCBI taxonomy): domain Eukaryota; kingdom Viridiplantae; phylum Streptophyta; class Magnoliopsida; order Caryophyllales; family Amaranthaceae; genus Beta; species Beta lomatogona. The sequence continues at coordinate 1,406,840 of CANSNZ010001061.1, read as the reverse complement.
GAGGAAATGAGAGATTTAGGTGTGTCAGCACAAAAAAACCATTGGGGCAATCGCAAAATCGTAAGCAAAATAATTTTAGTCAATTTTGACTTAAAGTGGACATGACAGGAGAAAAAGTATTTTAACAAGGCAAATAAAAGCACTGTTATGTAACGGACAACGTGGCAAGAAGGATGTGATTTTTGTTGAGGATTTCTACATCGGGTTTCCATGAAACTACAACTCCAAAATCTATTACGACTTGACAAGAGAAAAAGCATTTTAACCAGGCGAAGCACTATTATGTAATGGACAACTTGGCAAGAAGGATGTGATTTTTATTGAGGCTTTATATCTCGGGGTCCTATGACACTACAACTATAAAATCTATTACGACTCGACCACTTCATAAGAGAACGGCCATAACACTTTGATGTGTTCAAGTATTTGACTTGGCTATTTATTCCATGATTTTGACCCTAAGTATGTGTTGGAGTGTCTATCCATGTCAAAGTGTCGAGGATCCGACATAGGTAATTGAGGCACAATAAAGAGTCGAAGTAAAGTGACAACCATTACGAAGACCAAAAATAGAACTTACACTCATTGAGAGGGCCAACATAATTATCAGATTGAACAATGACAAAAGATAAAATTTGAAAGAAAGCACGAAAGCTGGAGGACTGGTAAACCAATGGAAATCAGAGAACAAGAACTAAAATTGCGAAAATTAGAAAAGGAAAAGGTTTAGGGTATGTTCTATTAACCGGATCAAAGATCAACAATCAATAAAAACTGGCTCACTTTATAGAGGTGAGGATCTCTCCCAATGTTCTACTACTAAATTACCAAATTTCTGCTTTCTAACTTATTCCTCAGACCTCCTATTTATACTACTCCTCTCTCATTCTATTCCTTGCCACCTCACACCCATTCCATAACCAACTATGTCATAATACAGGAATATCAGTACTATTCTATCAGTACAAGGAATATAAAAGGAATAAGGAATATTCTGCCATAGTTGCCATTTGTTGCCATGGCTGTCATTCTCAGGTGGAATGACTTTCTTGCCCCTTCTCTTATAGGTGATAAGGTGTTTTTCTCCCGCTTGATTTTTTGCAGTACCCTGCCCCCAAACTTGTCCTCAAGGTGGGTGGAAAGCAGGGAACCTGGTAGACGCAGCAGGGAAGTCTTCCCAAGTTGCTTCATAGGGAGGGAGATGTTTCCATTTAATCAGCACTTCAGTGGGATTAGTGGATGCGAGGGCGTTGGATCTGATGCCCGGTGATTCCTCAGGTTCAACTTCCATTACAAGGTCAGCTGATAGCTGTGGGAAAATTGTAGGGTTAACTAGAATGGATCCCACTGCCAGCTTGAGTTGAGAGGCATGGGAAACAGGATGTATCTTAGACTCTTCAGGTAGTGGCAGCTTGTAAGCCACTGGTCCAACCCTCTCTATGATCTTAAAGGGGCCATAAAACCTTGCTGCTAGCTTGTCATTGGTTCTCCCTTCTTTTATCATCCTCAAACAACTTCATCCTGTGTTGGGCTTTGACTAGTTTGCCCCACTGTGTATTTGGTGAGGTGGGGAGGGTCCCTGCCATTGCCTTGAAAGGGGTGCACAAGGTGGAGGCATGCCAACTGGTGTTGTACCAATTCTGCAAAGTTGAGCCACCTTCCCCATGTCTTGGGCCTTCCATAAATGAAGCACTCCAGGTAGGATTCTAGACTTTTGTTCACAGCTTCAATCTGGCCATCTGATTGGGGATGGTAGGATGTACTGTAATGAAGAGCTGTGCGCTGTAGCCTGAATATTTCTTTCCAGAATAAGCTTAGAAAAATCTTATCACTGTCTAATACTATGGTAGTGGGGGTGCCATGGAGTCTGATGACCTCTTTGCAAAACAGATTAGCTACTGTGCTGAGAATGAGTGTTTGAGACTCAGGAAGTGTGCATATTTGGTTAGTCTATCCACCACCACCATCACAGAATCCTTGCCATAAGGAGGAAGGCCCTCCACAAAGTCTAGGCCGACTTCTTCCCGTACTTGTGTAGGTACTAGGTATAGGTAAAGGGTTAGAGAAGACCCCGTAGGCTCACAGGGGCATAATTATGTTGCTGGCAGGTGTGGCCGGTTTTAATATACTTCTTCACATCCCTCCTCATTCCTGAGTCCTGACCAAGACCACTAAGCGGCCAGCCTTTGGTATGTTTTCAAGTCACCTAAATGACCCCCTATTGGAGCATCACGGATTGACAATATTCTCTCAGTAGGGTAGAAAAGATTTAGGTAACACTAGCCTGCCCTTGTACATTAACTGACCTTGCTGCACAATGTACCATTTGGGGTTAATTTTACCCTCCTTGATGTCCTGGGTCAGTCTTTGAATGAAGGGATCCTGCTGCAGCTGAGGTTAATCACTGCTCCCATGAAAATCTACAAGTAGACTCCCAAGGCATTCATTTCTGATGCTAAATCTTCTTTTTTATTGCGATGCATCTGCTAGAGTATTAGTTACACTAGTGACTAGACCTGTAACTAATGTCAAAGGATAAACCTAGCAACTTGCTCACCCACCTCTGATATTCAGGGCCAATTTCTATTTGCTCCATGAGAAATTTCAGAGTCTGTAGGTCAGTTTTTATGATGAATTTCCTGCCCAAAAGATAGTGTCTCCATTTAAGCACATCCAACACTATGGCCATCAACTCCTTTTCATGAATGGACTTAAGTTTGGCCCTTGGGCCCAAAGTCTAGCTGAAATAAGCTACCGGATGATTGTCTTGAGTTAGCACAGCACGTCAGCACCAAACCCAAAACTTGATGTATGCATTTCCACAGTCAAGGGTTTGTTAAAATCAGGTAAGGTGAGTGTAGGCACAGTGGTCATGGCATGTTTGAGGGCTTCAAAGGCGTGGGTGGCTTCATGGGACCAAATGAAGTTGTCTTTTTTGAGGAATTAGGTAAGGGGGAAAGCAATTTTTGCATAGCCTCAGACAAATTTTATGTAGTATCCAGTGAAACCAAGGAACCCTCTTAGTTCTTTCATTTTTTTCGGTAGAGGCCAACTGGTCATGGCCATGACTTTCTTTTGATCAACCGAAACACCAGAGACAGAAATTATGTGACCTAAGTAAGCCACACTTGACTTTCCAAACCCACATTTATGGGGGTTAGCAAAAAAAGTTGGTGTTAGGCCAGTGTATCTACGGCTTTAGAAATGTGTTCTTTGTGGAGAGCAAGGGTGGGGTTGTATATTAAGATATCATCAAAAAAGACTAGATGAACTTGCGCAAATAGGGCTTGAATACATCATTCATGAGAGATTGAAAGGAGGCAGGTGCATTTGTAAGCCCAAAAGGCATTACCATGAATTCATAGTGGCCTTGATGGGTCCTAAAAGCTGTTTTGTGCTCATCACCCTCCTTTATTCTTATCTCATGGTATCCAGATTTCAAGTCCAACTTGGGAACACAATGGCTCCCTAGAGCTCATCCAATAGCTCATCAATCATGGGTATGGGGTACTTGTCTTCCATAGTGGGCGGGAGAAGGGGCTTGTAGAAGGCCTTATAATTCCAGCTTGCAACATATCCTCAATGAGCCTCTCTATTTCATCCTTTTGCACATGGGGGTATCTAGATTTCAAGTCCAACTTGGGAACACAATGGCTCCCTGGAGCTCATCCAATAGCTCATCAATCATGGGTATGGGGTACTTGTCTGCCATAGTGGGCGGGAGAAGGGGCTTGTAGAAGGCCTTATAATTCCAGCTTGCAACATATCCTCAATGAGCCTCTCTATTTCATCCTTTTGCACATGGGAGTATCTATAGGGTCTGACACCCACATTGTTACTGCCTTCTTTGAGTCAAATAGCATGTTCATGCCCCCTAAAGGGAGGCAAACCAGTGGGTAGGGAAAACACTTCATGGTGAGACACATGGGTGGGTTGTAGGCAGGGCAGTACGTATGGCTTAGTGGGGGTGTTCATTCCATCCAACCTGTTAAGTTCAACTAAATACTCACCTCCCTCCTTTCAAATAGTTTTCATCATGGCTTTAAGAAATTGAGGGTCCTCCCTAAAGAAGGATCTCCCTTGAAGGTAAAAGTTTCTTGCCCAATAGAAAATTTTAGGGTTTGTGTTTTCCAATTGTTTGTCATAGTCCCCAATTTTCCCAATCACTCGATTCCCAATATTGAATCATAATTTCTCAATTCTAAGGACAAGTAATCTTCTATTATCTCTACGCCTTGCAATTGTAAAATTACAGTTGTACACTCACCTTGGCCTTGGACTGCCTCACCAGTACCAAGAGCAACGCCAAACTCCTTGGAGGGCATGATGGGAATGTTGAGTTTACACACTGTGGCTAGTGAGATAAAATTGTGTGGCGCCCGGATCGATCATCACAACAACTTCTTGGTCATTGATGCATCCTTTCATTTTCTGAGTATTGGGGGTGTTGATCCCCAACACTGAGTTTAGTGATATCCCTCACCTGGTCCTTCACCCAACAATTCCACCTCTGAAACTGCAGGGACACTTCGTCTTCTTCCTCCATCTCCTATGAGCTCAGCAACACACTAAGCTCCTTACGGCGACAGTGGTGGCCCACACTATACTTGTCGTCATTGCAAAAATGAAGCCTTGTCTCACGTGTCTGTCGAAGCTCATGCTCCGATAACCTCCTTATCTCGCCTCCATTTCTTGTGGTTAGGGTGATTTGTAGAAATCGGGTGGGGTTGAACTGATTTAATGTGTCGTCGCAGCGAAAATGAAGCCTTTTCTCACGCGTCTGTCGAAGCTCATGCTCCAACAACCTCCTTATCTCACCTCCATTTCTTGTGGCTAGGGTGATTTGTAGAAATCGGGTGGGGTTGGGCTGATTTAATGTGGTGAATCTGCCATATCATGTGTTTACTGAGTTGGACCCACTCTGAGAGGTTTAGAAATTGGGTTTTGGGTAAGTTGAGTGATGGGTTTGGGTGTATTGGGTTCTGGTAGGAGCAGGGTTTGGGGTTTTTCTAACCGAGGCCCATTTGATCTTATATCCTCAGCTTTTATGGCCAGATCCATGGGCATATCGAGGGTCCTTGAGCCCGAAAGTCGGACCTCGGCCCTAATGTCCTCCTTTAACTTGTAAATGAATTACCCCTTGGCCACCTCCCTTGCAATCCCCTCTTAATGAAGCCAAAAGCTCGTAAAACTTTCTCTAGTACTCCATCACTTCACCTATCTGTTCATGGTGAGCCATTATTTATGGAGGCTCCCCACCGCTGCGGGAGCAGGAGTCCCTTAAGCTCTTCCCTTCTCGTAATATCTCTCCTTCCGTTTTCCCATTGAAATCAAAGTAAAACGTCACCTTCCAAGGATACGACGGCTGCTTCTACTTTTTCGACCTCCTCCAACCGATAAAATCGAAAATATCATTATGCTCGCAAAATCCATCCATAGGGATTTTCCCCCATCAAAAAGAGGTAGGTTAAGCTTCTTAAATCTCCAGTTACCAAGGGTGGCGACTGGTGGGTTAGGGTAGTTTTGGGGTTCTAGTTGGTTGGGCGGAAAGAATGGCTCCTCCAGATGGTCAATAATAAGTGATGGGTTGAATGGTGGGTTGTAGGGTGGATTATTATGCGGGTTGTTTTGTAGGTTGTTTTGCGGGTTATTTGACGGTGGCTATTGGACACTGAAGGTGGCGGAGTTGTCAATTTCTCGGTTTCTAAGGGTGTTTGTGATGGTTAAAGAAAGGTTGCTCTCATCTCTTCCATGAACTTCTTGTGCTCCTCCCTCATGGTTTTTATCATTCCATCTTGGGTTTCCCTGGTACGGTCTATTCTTCCCTCCAACCGTTGTACCATTACGGTCATCTCATTAGAGAGTTTCTCCCCCCTGGTTTGGTGATAGGTCACGACCTCGGTTAGAACTGAGTGCAAGCCAACGAAAGCTTGCTCCAACTAGTCTAACCTTTGTAACTGCGTAGGTGCCATAGCGAAAAGCTTGAGTTTCTCTTCTTGTCAGCCCCAAGTTCCAACCTTGCTCTAATACCAAGTTTGATAAAAATCAGAGAACATAAACTGAAATTGAGAAAATAAGAAAAGGAAAAGGTTTAGGGTATGTTCTATTAATGGGATCAAAGATCAACAATCAATACAACTGGCTCACTTTCGAGAGGTAAGGACCTCTCCAAGATTCTACTACTAAATTACCAAAATTCTGCTTTCTAACTTATTCCTCAGACCTCTTATTTATACTACACAGTACAGCATCATTCTCTCACTTTATTCCTTGCCACCTCACACCCAATCCATAACCAACTATGTCAGAATACAGGAATACCAGTACTATTCTATCAGTACAAGGAATATAAAAGGAATAAGGAATATTCTGCCAACTGTTAGCTGCCATCTGTTGCCTTAGTTGTCATTCTCAGGTGAAATGACTTTCTTGCCCTTTCTCTTATAGGTGATGAGGTGTCTATCTCCAGCTTGATTTCTTGAATAAACATAACAGTACTTTCAATGTGAAACACAAACAACAAAATGATCATAATGACACCAAATGAGCCTTAAACTTTTACAATAAGTTCCACTTTAAATCCAAAAACTTCTCCATCTCAGCTAAGCTAGCAGAGGATTGTCCATATAAACATTTGCCATATAGGTATTCCCCTTAAATCATAAGAAAATGATCAGAAAATTAAGTTCCACTGTTCCACTAAATTGATAAAGTACAGCTAATAGTAGACTATATCACAATGGGAGCACTTCTATGCAAGAGCTCTAAAAAACACAGATGCCAAGAAAGCATGCATAGTGAAAGACAATTAAGACAACCTGTGATATTACAGCTTCAAGCTCTGTAAAGCCATCTTCACTGAAAGAATCGTCGAGGGCATCATCAGAATCTTCTTCCCCATATAGCTTAATTTCTTCAGGTGATACTCCTCTGTCGAGCAAAACCTAGCAAATTGTGTTTGAAATCAAATATAGTTCTAACTCAAAACTTTCTCCGACAATTGAATTGTGGCTCTGTGATGGAAAGAAATCTGGTAGTTAAAAGAATGCATTTACTACCTTTAAAAGCCCAGGAGCATCTTCCTCCAATGCAGTTTCAACTGAATCACTGCAAAGATATCAAAGCGTATAAGAAATCTACTACATGGAAGCTAATCATATGTTACTAAAATAGGCTTTCTGGAAATACTACGTTGCAGTTCTTCTCTTTTTCCTAGGCCGACTGATGCTAAGTGGTTTGACTGATTCCAGAACACCAGTACCATGAACCAAAGCTGAGGCCACATCTTCCTTTGAAAAATCAGTATTTTCAGACAAATCCAAGCTAGGTATTCCAGATGGTAGCAATTTGATCCGTTCTACAAGTGGCATGTGGTCTAACTCATCCAGAAAACATTCAGAGAACCCAGGTTCACTTTTCACAGTCAGAGTCGGGCCAATGAAAGAATTCTGCATGATATCCTTTCTATCGCTGAATAACTCATTTACATCAAGAGGCTCATCTTTGACACTGGCAAGTGATTGCATAAATGAACTTGCCAAGGCAGGAGCCTCCATCTTAGATCCGTCCTGTGTACTAATTGATTTACATTCTGCAAATAGAGGTAATGATCTGGACTTAGGTGGTACTGCAGCAGAAATGGGTAAAGGTGGTGAATGCTTGTCATCTGTATGGGATGTTCCTTCAGTTGCATTTTCCAAAGCCTGATTATTAAAGCCATTCACTTCCGTCTTTACATTTTCTGCAATTAGTGTGTCTCGCATGGAATCACTTTCTGCACTTTGCAGCATGATTCTGGATAAGTTGGATAACCCTTCAATATCCTGCTGCTGAGAACACAAAGTAATTTAAATCCAGAAAAGATACAATGTCAGCAATTCTGGATACGATACTAAATTAAACATAGAAAGGAATAATCTGCAACAATCATAGACATGTGAAACCACAAGATGAATTTCACGGGAAAGAGTGTGGGTATAGAAATCTTCTCCATGTTTATGAAGTATGAACCAATTTAGGGTTCGGAACCCAGAGGTCAATTACTGAAGCAAGTAGCATCGGATTAAATAGAGCTTTTTTTAAATTAGAAAAAGTTACTTCTCTGTCTGGATGAGTAAACCTGAGTCATCTACTCATCTTGAACAGTAATTAATCCTACAAGAAGCTCTTTCTGGTCCGGTGGTCAAGCAAATCTGCAAAAGGCTTGACTGATAAAAGATAGCCTAAGATAGCCTACTAGTCTCGGTTAGAGCTTATATAAATTGCTTCATCATAATCTACAAAAACAATACCATTTCTGTCTCCCTCACAATGTTGCTTAAATTCCAAAAAGAAAAATGAACAAATTATTTATTGCTTTGCAGCAGGGGATAAGATGAATCAATCTGTGGGACGAAACGCAGTTGACACTTGACGGCCTAAGGAAGAAAACCTAGCTCTTGACATTTTGGTGTCCAAAATCTCTTTACTGGACATGGCTTTGGTGTATTCCAATAAACATCATCCATTTGCATGTGTTAAAGCAGCTACGGTCTTAAAAGGATCCACCTGAATACCCTCACAAATTTTTCTCATCTCTTATCCAGTGTGTTGGAAATTTGAAGCCTGGGTATATTGTCTATTTTTCCACTTAATAAGAGGAAAACTTGGCAAAAGGAACAAAATTTGCTAATGTGAAGAGTCCACTGTAAGTAGGGATGGCAATAGTTAAGGGTGTCTTCCATAATTAATTCTGAGTTTTATTTCATCTATAAATAATCCATGTTTAGGATGGGTCTTACATGAATGGTTTCAATTGACAAGCAACCTAAGCAATTGGTAAATAAGGTAGTGGGTCCCTTTTGAAGAAACATGTGCTGTATTGACCTTTGTTTTCTTCTTTCACCACTTTGTCTTTCTTCTTTCTCCCTCTTCTCGTTATTTAACCCCGTATCCATGGGGTCTTCTTCACAGTTTCTTTATCCTCAATTTAACCCAAAAAGATTCATACGTAGATCATCACTCTTTCTCCATTTTCTCATCCATTTTTTTCTGAAACAGCTAAATTTCCTCCTAAAACAGTTTATTTCAATCAATTTCAACCATGGATACCTTAACTCCTCCAACCAAATCGGTCCAACCCCAATTCAATCTTCAGTTCAGGGACACTAGGCTGAATCTGGGTCGGCGCCTGGTTCAAATTGGTGTTAAGGATGTGTTCTCAGTTCCAGGTGATTTCAACTTAACTTCACTCGGCCAATTATTGTGAACCGGAGCTAAACTTAGTAAGGGTTTGCAACAGGCTCAATGCTGGGTATGCTGCTGATGAGTACGCACGAGCCAATGGCTTCAGCGCGTGTGTCTTAGTGGACTCAGTGTGCTCAACGCCATTGCTGGGGTTTAAAGTGAGAATCTTCCTGTAATTGTATTGTAGGTGGGATCAATTCAAATGATTATGCTAGTAGGATTTTGCATCATACTATACGCTGTAAGGGAACAAGACGGGAGATCAGGGGTAGTTAATTAGAAGAAAACAAAAACTGATGAAGACCCAAAGATACGAGGCTTCGGTTATACAAAGAGAAGAGGGGAAAAAAATGAAAAAGGATGGAGGGCCAACTAAAAACATGTGATGTGCACATGTAACTTAAACATGAGATCCACCACCTTCATTTACCACTTGTTCAGGTTGCTTGTCGACCGAGACCATTCATGAAAATCCACCCCAAACTTGGGATTATTTAGAAAAAAGTAAGAGCTGGAATCAATTACGCAAGACAACCCAAACTTGGGATTAATGGTGTCCATTTTTCCTACTCTAAAAACGCATTGAAATGTAAGTAATATCCTACTAACTCTAATCAAATCTATCTTTTGCAATAAATTAGCAATTGATAATCAAACAACAATTTATCATCAGAAAACATTGTGACATGATAAGTGTTAGGAGTAATATGGGACGGTGAGGAGTATATATGTACTTCATTATCCTTCTTTCATATTAGTTGCAGCTACATACCCCAACATTAACATACATGATTGAAAATATTAATAGTCAAAGTAGATCATCGGAACGGTGGAAGTTGATGATACAAATAAATAACTAATAGGAAGTGGGGAGCGTGATACTTAAAGCTACAAAACATTTCCCATTGGGTTGGGTAGCATATGTACTCAGGTCCGAGTAGATATGGAATCAGATTGGACTTGGTCTGAGTCTATGTAGAATCCACCTATGACCTCCAATTTGGAATCGTATTTTTCATTTTCAGATTAGGATCAGATCCTGTCCTTCTGATCAGGTCGAATTAGGTCAGACAAGGCTCAGAATCAGCCTAGATTGCCATCCCTAGCGGTAAGGGACAAGCCCTTCCCACTACTCTTCCATGTCTCTTTTATCTTCTACTTTCATAATACATTGGCAATCCTGTCATAAGGAGAAACATTCAGGGGTATAGCTTCCACTTTAGGAGTCTTCGAGATTAGAAATTGAGGATCTGCAAAGAATTTACTTGGTGCGCTAGAGGCATGCTCTTTTATCAATTCTCCCTATATTTCCAATCTCTTCTATACCAATTCTTATAAACAAACATGAAAAGTCTCGGTATGGGAAACTAAAAAAGTGAAAATGTGAATCTGAGAGTAATATCAGATTTTATCAAGTCTACAATATAGCATGTGCAATCTCCGAGCAAACATATCCATATTCACCTTTCTTAGTAAATGTTTAGAGTTTTCAGTATGTTGGGAAAGAGTAGACAAATACAACTTAATTTATTTTTTAGAAAAGGAAAAAGAAAACTCCAAAGGGCCAATTACAGCTTTATACAAGCAGAGCAAGCTTCGCTAAAGCTTTAATAGAAAAGTTTTGGGCAGAATAATTTCATGTCAGGATAATGTGCTACAACTCTCAGCCAGCTTAGATGACAATTGGTTTTAGTTTAAGCCATGTATGCCTCACTGAGTCATACATGCTTAACCTCGAGCATCAAAACCAAATAGAAGTAATATGTCATAGAATTAAATGGCTCCACATTTTTGCAAGACATAGAGACGTTATATTCCTTCAATTGTTTGTATAGTGAAAGACAATGAGTATTTGTTTAATATACTTTTAGTGTGTGATAGACTTCAAAGAAAAAATAGCAGATCATATGCACATCAGCAATTGACCATACTACATTTCAATCATAAACAGTAGTGCCAGCTGGCTACATAGTCTAAAATGTCTTGCTTGATGAAAAAATATCAAGCAAGTTATAAATCCTCCAAATTACTTAACTGGTTCTGTGGTGTTACAGGTTCAACTAGAAGCTATCGGTAAGCACACTACATCAAGGTCTCATATTTGATTCTACTGCCCATAAGTAGATCTCTTTAACTGATTACTAGAAGATCAATACTCTTCTAGGGTATCACCAATTGTCGTGCAAAATTCAAGTTTTATATCCACAAGAAAAGGCATTTGAATTTGCAACTATAATGTACAGAGCTTGCATACCATTAACAGCATAGCCCAGAGACAAATAGACAACATTCAATGTTAGGGGAAAAACAATCCAAAAGGCTTCCTTCAAAAGCAGTATTCATAAGTCAAAACCATAATACCATTTAGCAAACTGTAAGAAAAGCATTGACAAAAAGAAATCTGAAAAAGAAACAAATGCCTAGAAAACTTACCCCCATATCTGATCTAACAGATTGCACGAGTTTCCTGTCAAAATCAAACGGAAATTGGATTAACTTAGCATATGCATTTACTATGTCAAACAGAATATATAAGAGAAAGCATTTTCAGTTTTGTTATGACCTTAAGATTATGAAGGTTATAATACATTTGAAATTTCATAGAGCTTGCTGAGCAAGTAGATGTATTTCACAAAAATAATCAGTTAGAAATGCACACTGATCCATAGAGCCTGCAGAGTACGAATTGAAGTAATAAATTATCTTGTTTTCTGGTCGATGCCAAATATATCATCCATCATGATACAGACCAGTACCTCGCTCCTTAAGAAGCCACTGTCTTGTACTTTCAGATTGAAACGCCATCAACAAAAGAAATTCCATTTAGATCTGCCATAGAGCAGCAAAACTCCATGCACTACAACAATGGAGTTCCTGGGAATGGTCTCTAATTGTAGTAGGAACTCCATTTCTTTTATATTTTTTGTTTTTTTTTTTTTTGCTTATTGGAAAGAAGAAGTCCACAGAAACATAATTCACTCAGCATCTATGAGAAAAATAAACATAATAAAATAAAACTCCGAAGGTACTAAATATGGATCAAAATACAGGTGCAGTGAGCATCCAGCCACCAGCGATTTTTAGTTCTTCCTAAATCAACAGTAACAGCACTATGGTCCTAACTACGATATAATCTGGGTATATCCAGATGTATGCAGTCTCACATCAAAGTAACTTACGGAGCCGACAAAGCCACTGCTTCCACAGGACCCACAGGTCATAGTGAAAACATTTGATTTAAAAATGCTAATAGAATAGCATTAAGTAATAAAAAAAAAATCTGAACAGGAAAATAGAGAAAGTAGTATTAGAAGAACCTTGTTTGGAGAGGGTGGGTAAATGATACTCTGATAATCAGTTCTTAGGAAAAAAAAAACCATAACAAAATCACCATATAAAAAAAATACAAACAATAAAAATATTAAGTGGCTTACAAAACTGCCTATGCTCATAATCCTCGTAATGTAGTGAAAACAACAACAAATACATAGATAGACAAAAGAAAGAATTAAAGGAAAGGAAAGAGAGAAGAAGGCACACAAGGATTATGAGACGACAAATCAACTCTAGAAGACTAGAACATCAAAGGAGCATTTTATGAACAACACAAAGGAGAAGAGGCAAACGAGCACCACAACACCAGAAAAAAAAATTGATCTCCAAGCACATCTCAGTGAACATATGGTAAATTTCGTCATGGTTAAAAATCTATAGCATCATACCTTTGCTTGTCATGAAGATCTTCATAAGCAAAGGTACACTTTAGAAGGGATTAGAGATGATGATGAAACTACTAGCAAAATCATACACAGCACGGAATTCCCGCTCAACATTCATGAAAGACAAACTCCCAACCTTAGGTGAGAATAATTCTCCTATCGAAAGTTAATCTTTTTGAAAACCAAGGGCATGTTCTCTTCACCTTATTTTTCTGAACTTATATTATTTTTCGAAATTTTCTGAACTTTTTCAGACATTTTTCTAAGCTTTTCGGAACATTCTAAAAAAATTCTTAATTTTTTCTCAACTTCTCAAAACCAATCTCTACTTTTTGAACTTTCCTTATTTTTTCTGAACTAGTTGAATTTTTCCTATTTTTTCTTATTTTTTTTTGGTAATATAAACCAGGCCCTAAAGGGTTTTAAATTGAAAATTCAAAAGTAGATTAATTTAATCAAGTAGGTTTTCTTTGTCATATATTATTAGTGTATTTCATGACTTGTAACACTGATTCGGAAATAAGATATGAAAGTACAACAGGCACTAGGTAATTTTTGTACTTTCCCCACAGTAGTCATTAGTCATTGGACCAGAAAGTTCTAACTTAAGAAACTAAGTATGAGAAGGTTTCTCATGTTAAGTAGTAGCCTCTACTCAGAGCGGTGAGAGAAAGAGGAGAGGGTAACAGAAAAATGCAGAAATACTAAAAAGAAGAAAGAAACGGGTATTCAACACGAACAATGAGAAATTATGACTCCGGATAGGTAATAGAGAATCATACTTAAAGCCTTCCAGGCTATCCATTACTCTTAAACAAGTAGTCAAGTACCCACTGTTTTGGCTCTTTGCTTCATCGATTTCAATTGTGGCCATCACTTACCAAATCTATTGTTTTTGCGTTCACATTCCAAGATTAAAACAAACACTAATTAGGGCCCAGAAAACTATCACAATGCACTTGCAAGACCGTAGCAGTTACAATGTCACAAAAGCAGCATCTACAGGTGATAAGTCACATTTTTATCATGACGTGACTGGGAAATCAATGCAATTCATTTTGGAATATGTCTTTCTAATTATATTTATACATATATAATCTTGTTACTTTGTGAAGAAATATAAAGCTCACAACATTTGCATGTCAGAATGAGCAAAACATAAGTTCCAAATTCCTTACAAGTAAGTTTTGATAGCATCACACCACAAAACGATGTAAATAATATATTATTACATTCGATTTGGAAACATAATGCTGTTTAATAAAAGTCATGGTGTCAAAGGACATCTTATCAAATCTCTTTGAGCAAAACAAATAAACAAGTTACAAAAATTACAGTATTACAAAACAAGATGGCCTTTCCCCTCCGACAAACATTAATTGGTAAATCTTGGACACAAGAATACAAACAAAGGGAAGTAATATCTCCATGTTGCGTCGCATTAATAAGGCACAAGTTACCAAGTTTCAGTTTCAATCATTATCAACATGTCCCCTTGGTAATAATCACTCAAAAACAACGCACCCAATTTGTTTTCCCTAGCACAGAAATCATATATAATAAGTATAGAGATTTTAAGACAATTGAAAACTTTACAAACGAAAAAAATTAAGAATAGAACACTTGTTTCCTTTGGCCTCACATAATCAAGAGCGACGTACCATAATGGTTGAAATGCCCATTAGGCTAAAACTGCAACACTTACACGTCCAATGAATTTTGATTCTCAAGTGGCCTGTGCTCTTTCTACTAGGTCAACTTAAAAGTGAAAATGGTTAAGAGTACCAGCATTTTATGAGAAAGTATGGTGGGGGAGCGTAGGCTTTTTCATGAGTACCAGACTTTATGAAAATGTATGAAGGAAAGAATAGCTTTTTGCAACTGTTTTCCTCATCTTTCCACCTCTTTGTTTATGATTTTCATGTGTCCACATTTTACGTTGAAAATTCTTTGAGCCTGCATCTAAGAAGGTTTTGTACTTTGTTCGATATAGAATTTGAAGCTATAGTTACTAGCAAGGAAAAAAATCGCGGATGCAGTCGCGGTAACGTTTGCGTTGTCGCCGAAGCGGCTTGTAACAAATGAATGGAACGAATTGTAGCCGACGCGTTTCAAAAAATTCACATCATTATGTTCTAACTTTATTTGTGTTGTTTTAGCTTATGAAGCATTATTACAACATAATATAATCAAATCTATCAAAATATCATATTCATCAGCTATATAACTAATTCATAAAATATTTTTGGCCAATGTTTGAAAAGAACAGATGTAACGGAATTAAAAACGTTCTAACACGGCGAGTTCGCGTTACGGAATAGACAACGCGGCGAGAAGTATGTGATTTTTATTATGGCGTTCCGTAATGGGATTTCGCGGAACAGTAAATCCAAAAGCCGTTACAGAACGGACGGAACAGGAGAGTTTTAATTCCATGGTTACTAGACTTACTACCTCTGTTCACAGTATGTCTTTCACCATAACCGAGGAAAAAGTAAAACGTATGAGAGAGGAAGAAAAAAAGTATGAGAGGAGTAAAAGTATGAGATAGAGAGAGAGAAAAAAAATCCTAAAGTACATCACATGGGGGTTAGCTTGGACAAAGTCCATGTCCAAAATTTGTAACAAAAAACAGTGCGTAGATTAAAAAGAAATGCTCTATAAAGGAAAGTAAGTAGATTAAAAAGAAACAGAGGGAGTCTGTGACTTAGGAGTGTGGAACTAAGGATGGGGGATCCTTTCTTGCAATTTTCCTGGTAGCTTTACCTTGCCACCACAATCCCTAGTCTGATGCTCCCAGTTCTGTTTGAAATACTATGGAGTGTGGAACCTCTTAAGGTGGGTGCTTCATTATAATTGCAAGCTTTGGGCAAAAATAATACCAGTAATATGCTTGAAAAACAGAGGTTGATCATTTCGGAAAATATGTTTGCTCTACAATATCAAGTTGTCAACAGCAAATAAGGCTCAATCTTCTTGAAGTGAAAAAGTTTGACTAAAGGCAAAAAGATACTCTGGTGCGGTGCCTTTATGGCAATTTGATAGTGTATATTGTTAATTTCTTAGAGAAGAATTCAGTTATCTTCTCAGGAGGCAGTTCTGTATGCCTAAGACTTTGGGACAAATTTACTTAATTTAGCTTCTCTGTGGACTAGAGGGGAATGACTTAAGAATTCTTCAATTTCAAAGATTCATGGGAACTGGATTCTTTGGAATTTTGCTTCTCTTTAAAGACATCTTTAATTATTTACACTTTTTTTTTGGCAGCACAAATTCATACAATTTGTAATTTTGATTTCTCTAAACTCGAGAAATTGTATCCCTAACAAATAAAGAGAGATGCCTCAAAAGCGAATAACAATAGAAACTAACAAATGAATCAAGAATTTGTGCACCACTTGATTAAAGGCCACAAAGATATACGAAAAAAACACCCTAAGATGGAGACTTTGAGAAACAAGGAAAAACCTTGGTTTTATCAGCTGGTATGAGTAAAATTGTACCTAAAGATATAATAAAAAGTTTACAGTAGAACATATGATTCCTTACTAATGTAATAAGAAAAAGTATATAGTAATGTATAAAAGTTCAAGGCGCATTAAGGCCATAGGGATCCTAGTGTGCTTGAAAATTCAGTGCAATTTTTTGTGTGCCTACGTGCGCTTTAATGCGCCTCTTTGAAATCACCTTGCCCAGCACAAAATAAGCACTTGACCCAATCGCTTTGTAACTCAGCGCCTTTACCACGAAGCCAAAGAATATTACTACTAATACGTGCACATGAAGCCATCACGAAAGATAGGAAAGGAGAAATCTAAAGTACAAATTTTTTTTTGTGATAGTCTGGAAATTTATAGTATAAAGAATCCTGATCCTAATAATCAAAACAAATTATTGATATTAGACTTACGAAAAACTGAGAAAAAACTTTTTTCGCACAGAAATGGTAGACAATATCCCTGCAAATATCTAGAGATGCAAGCTCCGGAAGGGGAGGAAAAGATAAAAAAAGCTAGGAGTTTAAAGCTTACGTAAAATGACAACTACTTCAGGTTGCTCAGAGATTTTAGCCTAGGAAACATTCTGACTGTATTTAAGGAAAAATATTTAGAAGATACTATTTGACAAACCACAATTAAATAATAAAAATAATTTCTTTGTGTAGTAGAACATCGGAGATCCTAAACATAGCGAATTATAAAACCTAAGCTTGTCGTTCTTGTTCTGACAAGAAAAGGTGAAAATGCAACTAATATGTTAGAAAATACTACTCCCTCCATCTATTTTGGTCAATCCCATAAAAAGCTGTCATGATACCTTAAATGGAACATTCACTCTACAGTCTACCCAACCCACTCAACCTATGTGATGTGGGTCCCTCTACTATTTACCACTCTCTTCATTCATATTCATATGATATTGGGTCCTCCACTAACTCTCTCTGTTACTCAACTAAAATTTCATCCTTACATTTACTCTATCTACCCAAAAACCTACATTATCCTACTATAAATCTTAATATGCATGCCCAAACATAAGAGGACAATGAAGATGAAGATATTAGTAGAAAGAAAGTACCATCTCGACAATAGCAAATCTCGTCGTTCTTTCAACACGACATTATCAAGAGCATCATCAAATTCATAGACGTTCTCATGCTTAATGTCATTAGCTTGGACATTTGCACTCCTAGAGTCCATGAAGCAGTCTTGCGAAACATTACCAGGAGAATCGGATGTTGTTTGATGCAGATAAAAACCAACTGGATTGCTACATTGCGCAGTCTCAGTTCTTGCTTCAGAGACTGGCATCTCACTTGAACAAATGGATGAATTTTCAAGTTTCCTGCCTAGATCAGAGTCTCGAAGACGGTCCACAGAATGACCAGAAGAACTATTATCCGAGGATAAAGAAGTCGTTCCAGAATCTGGAGCTTGACGAGTTGGTACTTCATAATCTTTTGTAATTATCGCCTACAGAGAAGGAAACAGTACACGGCATGATAGCACATTAATAAATGATGACTAGAAAACTAATCCAAATTATATGAGGTCTCTAAAAGAATAAACATTCTTTGCAATTGCAGAGTTGAGATTGCATATATGATTTTTTTAAAAAGTCTACCCCCTGGAAAAGGGAGATAATAACTGAACATTAGCAATTCTATTGAATGATCAATAGCTGCAAGCCTGATTTTCGCGTGATCAAACTCTAGTTAATCACTCTATGTTCGTTAGGCGGGTCAACTGGTTCCTACATTTCACATAAGAGATGCAAACATCACGACATTCTCCATATCCACACCACATAGAAAGAAGCCCACCCAATATTCCAGCACTGGAAGAAAATTGAGAAATGCTAAGGCTCCGTTCTATTCACCTGAACTCCAATTATCTAAACTGTTAGAGCCTACTGAACTTACCACCCCCTATCTGATTATAAAATGTCAGAAGGAACAAAGCCTAAGTCGAGGTATATTAGAACCAGATACTTCTTAACCCAACCATAAATGCTAAAATCTTCCAAATTCTTACAAAAGTAAAATGAAAAAATTAACAGAAATTATGCATTGAACATTAAAATTTTGAATCACTAAAGCATATATGCAAGCCACTAAGAAATGCAACCTGCACTAGTGGTCACCATACAACATTACCAAAAACTAATAATAAAGGTCCCTAACATGTGAAATCAATTATAAAAAAAAACTAGATATGCAAGCTATTTGCTTGAGATGAAGAATCACCTCTGCATTGAGACTCACAACTTCCTTTCGATGTTCAATAGAATGCAACATCTTCAATCGCAAACGTAACGGAACACAATCATATTCCTCTAACCACCTGCTATCACAAACTCTTTCCCCTGAATCTGTCGACATCCTATCAAAATATAGGATTCCACAGCACGCCCTGAAAACCCTCAAGAGGTATAAATAGCAATACAGCATGAAAATCAAACAGTTAACATTATCAGTGTTTTCGCATGACAAAAGTATGATACACTAGGTTTCAGAAAGAGAAAAAATTGCAATGGTAACGGAAGATTGGGGCATTTACAAACTTCTTAAAGGAGACTCATGATACCATGAATTTGTCAAATTGGGGCTTACCAATTCGCGAAAGTGAGAGAGAATTTATCGCTTTAGGGTTTGTCAATTACATCATGATGACAAAAATTTGGCGCCAGGTAACAAATTCAAGCGAAGAAGTTTAGCTTAGTTGATATTCAGTCACTCTCACTCTCTCTTGGGAGTCCGTATGGCGGAGAGGCCGGATTAGAAGAGACGGGGGTGCTATGTGCTAATATATTTATTTCTATTATACCCCATGCCCCCCTCCATTCTTTCATAATTGCAACATGTATATGTTGCACATTTTTTAAGGAGATGAGATAAATAAATAAATAGAGATGTAAAAGGAACTCTTGTGATAAGGAGAGAGATAGGGAAAAAAATAGTCAAATTTAGTAATGTTGTAATTAATATCAAACTTTAAATAAGGGAAATGGGGTAATAATAAAATAACGGATGAAGTATATGGGAACTTTTTATGATCTTGGTGTCTACCCTTTTTGACCAATATACATTTAACTAGAAAAGAAGACTACAATATCTATCACTCTATTATTTTAAAAATAAAAATAAAAAAGGGGAAAACCGATCTAACAAATTGCAAAGCAACTACCATTCATCCTTCGACTTCGTACGCATAGCGTGCATATAAGACTAGTTTAGATTAATAATGGGAAAAATTGATAGGAACAGTCCTAACTATGGGCGTTCTACCATTTTTAGTCCCAACTAAGGATTATTTTTGAGCGGTCCCAACTATGCATCATTTTTGCTGAAATTGGTCCCAGGTGACTGATTACTTGTTTAACAGGTAAATTTTTTTTTTATTTCTTAAATCAGTTTCTTCTTTCTTTATCTCTCTCCTATCTCCTTCCTCCCATGCCATTCCACCCCTGACAAAAGCCCAGATTACATTAGTCAAAAACCAAACAAATCAACAAGAGCATTACTACATATTCGAACCGAAGTCTTAACAAGAAACTGTCCAATTGTCAAAAACCACTTCGAATACAATATCAGAATTACACAGCACGATAAAGCCCTCGACTTACGGATACATACAAAGAAACCCTCCCTGCAGTAACAATATTCTTCACTAACAAGCAAATTTCAAACTTACAAATCCTGCCTTTCATTTCCATTGTAATAACACCCAAATGCAGCAGAATAAAAGCAAAGATAAGACTTGAAATAAAAGCAAATTTCAAACTTAAAAATCCTGCCTTTAATTAAAAGCGTGTGATAATGGGGGAAAACTATTTGATGATGAAATCAGAATTTGTGTGTGATAATTAGCTAACTTTGTAAATGAAAGGTGGAATGAATGAATGAATGTAGAGAGAGAAAGAGCGCAAATTAGAGAAAGAGGGAGTTTTTTTGTTGGTTTTAGTTATGGGAGATAGAAGTGGTTGAAATAAGAAGAAGAAGTGGTTGATTGGATGGGTGGGAGAAACGAACTTGCAGCACTGAGAAGGCATGGCATATGGCGTCCATTGTCTTATCACTCGGAAGACCAGCTTTTCTGATTGAACTTGCCGGAAAGTGTTCGTTGTTCCGAACATCACCGGAGTTTGTCGAATTTCTTTGCGCAATCCCTAATTCGCTGCTTCATTTGACCTTGAACAAGTTTGTTGTGGTTTCATTGGCGGTTTTCAGTGCTTGTGGTGAGTTTATCGCAAGTTCCATGCCGAAGATTATCAATTTCATGGCGGTTTTCTCTATGTCTATCAATTTCTAGAACGTTCAACAACTAAGGGAAAGAAACAGAGGAGGTGGTCACCGGAGGCGAGGCTGCAGCGCCACACTTGGTGGCCTCGGGGGTGGTTTGTCGGAATGACACATGTTTGGTTTGGGGTGGAGGTTCATCGACACAGGTGCTGGGTGGTGGGTGATGTGCTGGGTGGTGGGTGAAAAAGAAAAAGAAAAAAAAATGCATTTTACCTATTGTAGCAGGTCATTGACCTGCTGGGACCAATTTCGGCAAAAATGATATATAGTTGGGACCGCTCAGAAATAATCCTTAGTTGGGACTGAAAATGGCGGAACACCTATAGTTGGGACTGTTCTTATCAATTTTTCCTTAATAATAGCATCAAAACGTTCAGGTGAACCGAGTTCACAATAATTTATTATGCACCCAAACTTATATTATCATACAAAAACTAATTATATTAGAAAAACCGACTTATATCATACGAAAACCGACTATATTAAAAAATTGACTATATCATACAAAAATTTACTATATAAAAGGCGACTATATCATACAAGAACTGACTATATCAAACGAAAATTGACTATATCAAATGAAAAATGACTATATCATATTATTTCCAGTGCACAATAAGTTATAGTGAACTCAATCCATTCAAAAAAGAATTGTAATAACATACTCTCTCCGTTTTCTTTTGATCCTACTAGCCTTATATGCACGCGATGTGTGCGAAAGCATTTAGAAAGTTACATTAATTGCATAATTAAATTTAGGAAAAATTCACATCAATAATCCCAACTATGGGCACTCTTACAAGATTAATCCCAACTAAGAATTATTCCAGTATAATCCAAACTATATCAGTTGTCTTCTCTAATTGATCCATTACCTGTTATAACCTATTTAGTAGGTTAACTCGCTTACGTGGCGCAATCTAATTCAATGATTATTTATTTTTATTTTTTATTTTATTTTCTTCACATCTCATTTTCTTTATTTCTCTCTCTTTCCTCTTAACACCTACGCAACCACCATCCACCAATACCAAGCACTAACCCACACCCAACCGTTGACACTACCACCAATACCAAGCACTAACCCACACCCAGCACCGCCACCCAGCACTACCCCTTTCTCCCTCCTTTGCACGCCACCAGTCAACCACCACTTCTTTCTCCCTCCCTTGCAGGCCACCAGTCCACCATTTCTTTCCCCTTCTTCACAAGCCGCCAGTCACTTATTTCCCCCTCCTTCTCAAGCCACACCACCCAGCATTAAGAGAGAGAGCTCTCCTTCTGCGTGGCACAAGGTTACTGCCCCTCTTTTCTTCTTTCATCTCTCTTTCATGTTCATGGGGGGTGGCCGTAGCCTCACCATGGCTGTTATCGCTGTGCCACCAGGGCCAACCGATAACCCATGGCCGTTGCTACCACGCATCTCCTTTTTTCTTCTCTCGTAAGTTTTGGTGTTGTTGTTTTCTTGTGGGTTGAGGGACCGGGTCTTGCGCCAGATGGCGTTGGGTTGATTTAGAAATCTTCCAGGATTGAGTGCTTGTTGCAGAATAGGCTGCTAGATGAGGAGGGGATGTTGGTTTGGAGGTGTGCCGGTGAGAAGTAGGATGAGGTCGTGGGGAGGAGCTAATGTCGAAGGAGGAAGGGCGAGAGGTTGAAATCCGGGGTTGGAGACTTGCGAGTAGTAGAGGAGGATGGGTTGGGGTTTGAGGAGGTGGCTGATGAGAGATGATTTCAGTGGTGGGGGTGTTTACAGGGGTTCAGGTGGGGGTGGTAAGACAAGGTCAGGCAAAATGTTCTCGGGCTAGGTGGTTTCGGGCCATGTGGTGCCGTGGTGGTTAAGTGAAGGAGGTTGTGGGTTGAAGAATAAGAGGGGAAAGGATGTGATGATTTTATTTTTTTAACAAAAAAAAGAAAAACTACAAAATTTACCTGCTTAATAAGTCACCAGTCAGCTGGGATCATTTTGGGAAGATGCACCCAATAGTTTGGATTATACTGGAATAATCCTTAGTTGAGATTAATTTTGGAAGAGTGCCCATAGTTGGGATTATTGATGTGAATTTTTCCTTAAATTTAATAACCTGAAATAATATATAAAAAGATTATGAAAGGAAGAAGATAAATAATCGGACTTCCAATTTACTACAGAGATAGAGATACTCCATCTGTTATTCTTTAAGCATATCTCACTTGTGCTTTACGTAGACTATAATGCACTATTTTGACTGTTTTATATTTTATTCTTTAATAGTAAAATTACAAAATATACATTATTTTTTAATTTCTTCTAAAAAATAAATTTTTTATATCTTCTGAAAAATTTAAATTTGATACCCTTTGAAAATTGTGTTTTGATTCTTTTTTTTTTTCGTCATTGTTAAATCAATTGGTTGTAATACGACAGAGGGGTGGTTGATCATCCTAATCAAGTCCAACTTGCATGTTCATCAAATTAACCATCCGACAAAACCCAATCAATCAACAAAACCTCAATAATTTTGATTTCTTTTCCGCAAGTAAAAAATACAATTCATGTAACTGCTAGCTAGTTAAACTTGCGATTGCACGCAATTTTCTTCTTAGTTTATGTAGGAACAAAAACTGGAAACAAATTTGACACACTTAACTGACCACCGTGGCGTGAGAAGATCACTGCCCTAAAGTTGAATTTGCCCCGCAACAACACACGGACTCACAGCAATCAACCTCCAGGGATACACGGTTTCTGCCTTTCCGGTGTTGACAGAAAAACAGATTAAGAACACTCTTGAATACTGCCCAGAATATTAGAGGAAGAAAGAGAGGAGAAGTGAATGTGTTTTTCTGTGTTTCGAGAATACCAGAACACTGGTATTTATAGAGCCAAGAAACCCAGACGAAATCAGAACGTGGCTGAAATCGTGGGAAAAACGGTCACATCATGGGAAGAGTCATGGCCGAAAATCACGAGCATGATTAAGGGAGAAAACGGCATTAAAAGAGAGATTAAGGGGAAAAACGGTAACTTAAGACTGATTAAAAAAACGGTCAAAAAATGCCAACATAATTCTGACCCAAAACTATAGTTAAGTTAAGTTTAAAAGCCAAAGCCAAAGCCAAAGCCCTGGCCCGGACCGGGCGGGCGGCGGCGCGCGTGTGGTATCCACACATCACCACATACCCACTAAAAGCCTCATTGCTACTTTACTCAAAGGGTAGAGGAAGAGTAATAGTTATAAACCTTACTCTTCCCTCATATTCTTTCAATGTGGGACAATAGGAAAAAATGACTCTTCATATTCTTTTGAAGCAAACTTAAAGTTTATATTAAAAACTCCAACAATCCCCCACATGATTCAAAAGAAGAAAACAGAAAGAAACGAGGCTGAAAAAGATGATCTGGGCAATAGATACTAGGTTTTGAAGTATCAATGTCTTATGGACTTGAATTGACACTTAGTGCATACAAGTATGTCTTACTGTCATAAAAGGTAGATTTCTCTTTGAACCTTTCATGAGGTTAGCAAACCATAGATGCGCACTCAACCTTTTTCAAATCAAGAAACGTTCTCGCAATTGTAATATTAGTGCCCCACAATTAACCTGGATTCTCATGAATGCTCTAGAGAGTCTAAGCCTTTTGACTCTCATAGGGGATTGGGCGTAACCCCCACATTCACATAGGTAAGTTCATCAAGTTTGTACTGTCACAAACCACCTTAAGTAAGGCTATGAACTTATTAAGAGCTATAAGCTCAACCTTACACATATAACAGTATAATGAAACAAAATACTACATCACTTTTATTACTAGGAATGGTAGTAGTATCAACAACTTGAGTTCTTTTGTGATTTCGTTTGACCCTTTGAACTTAGGAATTCCTAAGAAGGGTGTCCACCACAATTCACTCCACAATAGGCTTTAAACCCATTCCTTGTGCTGACTCCAACACCATTTTTCTACAAAGGCCTTTGGTAAGAGGATCAGCAATATTCCTCTCTGACTTTACATACTCGAGTGATAACACATTATTTTTAACTAAATTTCTAATTATAGCATGCCTTAAGCGAATATGCCTTCTCTTGCCGTTATAGGCTTGATTATTCGCTACTCCAATTGCTGCTTGCGAGTCACACCGCATAGAAACTGATGGAGCTGGCTTCCCCCACAATGGAATATCAGCAAGCAAACTCCTTATCCATTCAGCTTCTTGACCTGCCAATTCTAAAGCAATAAATTCAGATTCCATGGTAGATTTGGCAATACATGTTTGCTTTGATGATTTCCATGATATAGCTCCACCAGCAAGAGTAAAAACATAACCGCTAGTAGATTGAATTTCATCATTATCTGACACCCAATTGGCATCACAAAATCCTTCAAGGACACAAGGTGTCCTTTGATAATGTAGACCCCAATTGATAGTGCCTTTTAGATACTTCAACAATCTAATCAAGGCAACCCAATGCTCTCGATTAGGACTGTGAGTATACCTGCTCAATCTACTAACAACATAAGCTATATCAGGTCTAGTATAATTCATCAAGAACATTACACTACCAATTATTTTTGCATATTGTTCTTGGGATATACTATCACCCTTATTCTTTTTCAAATGAATACTAGAATCATATGGGGTTTTCACGGGAATGCAATCAAATTGATCAAACTTCTTTAATATTTTCTCAACATAATGAGATTGATTTAAAGATATCCCATATGACGTTCTAGTAATCTTTATTCCAAGAATAACATCAGCCTCTCCTAAATCCTTCATCTCAAAACAAGAATTTAGGAAACTCTTAGTTGCATTTACTACGTCTATATTGGTCCCAAAGATTAACATATCATCCACATATAGACATATGAAAACACAACCAAGCTCATCAACTTTGGAATAAACACAAGCATCAGAATCATTTACCAAAAAATCATTTGAAGTAATAGTTTGATGAAATTTATCATACCATTGTTTTGGTGCTTGTTTTAATCCGTACAAAGATCTAATAAGCTTGCATACCTTATCCTCTTGACCAGGAACCTCACATCCTTCAGGTTGCTTCATATAGATCTCCTCATTTAACTCACCATTCAAAAATGCAGTTTTCACATCCATTTGATGCACAATCAAATCATGAATAGATGCAAGTGCAATTAACGCTCTAATGGTGGCTACCTTAGTCACAGGAGAATAAGTATCAAAAAAGTCTAAACCGTGTTTTTGGCGATGCCCTCCAACTACAAGTCTAGCCTTATATTTGTCTAAAGACCCATCAGGCTTACATTTCTTTGTAAAAATCCATCTACTACTTAGGGCCTTACAACCTCTAGGAAGGTCTGACAAAATCCAAGTATTATTACTCATAATAGACTCAATTTCACTGTTAATAGCCTCTAACAAAAAACTTGAGTCTACAGATCTCATGGCCTCAGCATAGGTTCTTGGGTTCTCTTCTAATACAAGTACATTGACATCTTGCTCATTTAAACACTCTTTTTCAGCTAGAAAGGTAGTAATAAAATCAGGTCCGAAACTAGACTCAATTCTAGCTCTCTTACTCCTTCTAGGTTCTAAAGTCTCACTAGATGATGCAATGTCATGATGCAAAGTAGAAGAAGATGCAGCAGGCAAGTATGATGATATACTAACTTTCATAGGAAAAACATGCTCAAAGAATTCAACATCCCTTGACTCTCTAATAGGACCAAAACCAGAAGCATCCTTAAGAATGAGTCTATATGCAGCACTGTTAGAAGCATAACCAATAAAGATACCATCTACAGTCTTAGGTCCAATCTTACTCCTTTGAAAGTCAGGAAGTCTAATCTTACCCAAACACCCCCACACTTTGAGGTAACCCAAATTAGGCTTGAAGCCTTTCCATAATTCATAGGGAGTCTTATCTAACTTCTTATGGGGAACTCGATTAAGAACATAGCAAGCAGATTGAATAGCCTCACCCCACATGTTAGTAGGCATACCTGAACTAATAAGCATTGCATTCATCATATCCTTAAGAGTCCTATTTTTCCGCTCAGCTATTCCATTTTGCTCAGGTGTATAGGGAGCTGTAACCTCATGAATAATCCCATTAGACTCACAAAATTTCTTAAGGGAAACTCCATCATATTCCCCACCCCTATCTGATCTCACCCTCTTAATCTTAAGGTCCAATTGGTTCTCAACT
This sequence comes from Beta lomatogona, assembly GCA_947646795.1. Classification (NCBI taxonomy): domain Eukaryota; kingdom Viridiplantae; phylum Streptophyta; class Magnoliopsida; order Caryophyllales; family Amaranthaceae; genus Beta; species Beta lomatogona. Next base: position 1,379,927 of record CANSNZ010001061.1, on the reverse strand, counting down.
TCGGCTTTATAAATTAGGAATTTCTCTTCAGCCTCATCCTTAGAACTCAATAAATAAACCTTAGTATAACGTGAAAAGTCATCAACAAATGTAATATAATACTTCTTTCCTCCCCTACTCATGGAATTCTTAAAGTCACCTAAGTCACTATGGACTAACTCTAATAAAGTAGAGGAACGGGATACATTTTTATTGAATGCTTTCTTAGGGTGCTTAGCTTCTACACATACTTCACATTTCTCAAAAGATGTATTGCTAAAGTCAGGAATAAGACTAAGTTGTTTAAATCTTTTAATAGATGCAACATTCACATGACCTAGTCTAGAATGCCATAAAGAAACATACTCGGCAATATAAACGGAAGCATGAGAGTTCTTATTATCAATTACAACATCCAAAACAAAAAGTCCAGCATTACAAAAGCCTTTACCCACAAAAACACCATTTCTGGTTAATACAAGTTTATCAGATTCAAAAGCTAACTTAATTCCAGCTTTGTTTAAAAGAGAACCAGAAATGAGGTTTCTGCGGATGTCGGGAACATGCATTTAATTTCAGGAAAACCTTTCCTTTGCCTAGAACACTCACAGTGCTTGAGTTGCCCATGAAGACGCATTCTCCTTCTGAAACATTGTTGTAGTCCTGGAACATCTCCTTGTTGGCGCAAATGTGACGGGTTGCACCAGTATCAACGATCCATTCAGCAACATTGCTTACCAGATTGACTTCAGACACCACAGCAGCAATAATGTCGTCTTCAGCAAGGTTGGCTTGAGCTTTGTTGTCTTTTGCTTTGTTCGGAGCTTCCTTTCTTAGACGGCAATCCTTGGCAGCATGCCCATACTTATCACAAACGAAGCAATTTCCCTTAAACTGACCTTTTCCCTTGAAGTTGTTATAATTCTGCCTTGTACCATGAAACTGATTAGGACCCTTACCTTTTGGTCCTTTACCCGGCAGACCCTTTATTTTCCACAAGATTAGCAGAAAAGGAAGAATGATCAACAGATTTCCCTTTAATTTGGATACGGTTTTGCTCCTCAATCTTAATGTGGGAAACTAATTCCTGAAGGGTAAAGTCTTTCTGCCTATGTTTTAAGGAATGCACAAAATTTTCCCAAGACGGAGGTAATTTTTCAAGTAAACAATTGGCTTGGAACATATCAGGAATAGCCATACCCTCAGCGACAATATCAGCACACAAATGTTCATACTCATGAACTTGATCTAATACAGGTTTATCATCAGACATAGAGAACTTCAACCAACGGCTACAAGCATATTTTTTAGTCCCAAAATCATCAGTACCATACTTAGCATTCAAGGCATCCCAAATATCCTTAGCATTTTTGGACTTACTATAAATCATGTACAGGGCAGCAGTCATATAATGTTGTAACATCCCACGACAAGTCTTATTATCTTTAACAAAATCCCTACTGGAATTCTCAGGAGCAGTATCAGCAGACAAACAATAATCTACCCCAATTTGACCCAAAAAGAATTCCATTTTATCAGACCACATTTTATAATTTTTTCCATCAAACGGATCTAACTTAGACATGTCAGGAATAAACGAATTGGTAATAGGTACAGCAGTAACACGCACAGGTTCATCAAATTTTTCACCAGCCATAGTTCCGAAAAACAGATAAAAAGTATGAAATTCAACTTTAGAATGTAGGAACAAAAACTGGAAACTAATTTGACACACTTAACTGACCACCGTGGCGTGAGAAGATCACTGCCCTAAAGTTGAAATTGCCCCGCAACAACACACGGACCCACAGCAATCAACCTCCAAGGATACACGGTTTCTGCCTTTCCGGTGTTCACAGAAAAACAGATTAAGAACGCTCTTGAATACTGCCCAGAATATTAGAGGAAGAAAGAGAGGAGAAGTGAATGTGTTTTTCTGTGTTTCGAGAATACCAGAACACTAGTATTTATAGAGCCAAGAAACCCAGACGAAATCAGAACGTGGCTGAAATCGTGGGAAAAACGGTCACATAATAGGAAGAGTCATGGCCGTAAATCAGGAGAGAGATTAGGGGAGAAAACGGCATTAAAAGAGAGATTAAGGGAAAAAACGGTAACTTAATACTGATAAAAATCGGTCATAAAATGCCAACATATTTCTGACCCAAAACTCTAGGTAAGTTAAGTTTATTCTCCAAGGCCCAAGGCCCGGTCCGGGCGGGCGGCGGCGGCGCGCATGTGGTATCCACACATCACCACATACCCACTAAAAGCCTCATTGCTACTCAACTCAAAGGGTAGAGAAAGAGTAATGGTTATAAACCTTACTCTTCCCTCATATTCTTTCAATGTGGGACAATAGGAAAAAATGACTCTTCATATTCTTTTGAAGCAAACTTAAAGTTTATATTAAAAACTCCAACAAGTTTGTGGATATGTGGTCAGATTACAATGTGTTGTATAAGGATTAAGGATAATACAATGAGCTTTATGCTTTGCTATTATCTGATCATGGTGATCTTATGTTGGTTTTCATATTTTTGGTTTAAAAAGTGGTTAGTTGCACCCAGTTGTTTTAATTTTTTTTCCTTTTTTCTTATTTTTTTGTGGCCCCCCTCCTCTCCCAACATATAATAGAGATTAGCGCCTTGATACCTAGTTGGTAAATTAATTAAGAAGAATGAACTAGAAATATAATAGCTAAAAAAGCCCCAAATTAAACGAAGGGTTGATTCTATTCAACTTGTTTTTGCGTATCCGAACTTATCTCAACTTAACTTAACTTATGTGAATTTATTAGACTTTATTAGTTCTTATTAGACCCTATATGAACTTATTATACCTTATTTTGTGATAGTGTTAGACTTTATCATTGCTATCTAAATTTATTTGAACTTATTAGATCTTATTAGTCTATATCTGAATTTATCTTAACTTATTTAAATTTATTTTTTCGGATTATGATTGAAGATAAGGTGTAGAAGAGTCTTAAAAACCTATAAGGTACTCTAAACACTATTATAAGATAAAGGCATTTAGTGAGATAATTTTTTTGTCTATTATGCAAATGAAAGTTGGACATCCTTTGTATGTACGCAATCTATTAAGGTATCAACTAGTTTTTTTTGCCCGGGCGATGCCTCGGGTCATTTACAATAAACTAATATGTTATTATTTTTAAATTTTATAATTTATTTTGCTACTTTTCGTATTTTTTGTCCATTAAGAAATTGAAAAATTCACGTCACAACGTGATAAGTAAAGAAAAATTGAAAGGTTTGAGTTTGAAAACAATACCTTAAAAGGAATTGTGGTAAGAGAATATGACATCAATATTCTCTTGTAAGTTACTTAATAAGAGTGTTAGAGATGTATATACTTGTTCAAGTCTTTTTAGTTAAGTATAATTATTACAAGACTTTATTATATTTTATTTGAAACATTAGAAAACAAATTCATACTGTATTGATGGTTAAGCTCTTACTTTTCATTTCAAAGGTCACGTGTTCGATACCTTGCACTTACACATTTTTTTTAAAGTGAGGAGTACACATAGACATAAAACATTTGCATTAGAAAGTTGAGGCGAGTGCCACGTGGCACATAGGCTTTCTTCCGCGCGCCTTTTAATAATTTGTATAGATATGATAAGGAGTTCGGTTACTCTTATATTTGTCTCAAACATACTTCATATTAAACTCTCTGAACCACCGCCTCTACAAATAAAATCTGTCTTTCAAAATTTTAGCCTTGCTCAACTGAACCGCCTCTACAAACAAAATTTGTCTTTCAAAATTTTAGGGCCCGTTCGGTATTACTGTGGTTTTCTGTTTTTTGGTTTTTTGATTTTCAAAGTCATATGATATATGTCCTATAGTGAATAAAAAATTAGTCAAATTTATTGGGAACATGATGATTTTGAAAACTGACAACTAAAAAGTGAAAACTACTTTTTCTGGTTTCCTGTTTTTGGTTTTTAGTTTTCAAAAAAACTGAAAACTGAAAACAAAAAACGATAACGAACGGGCCCTTAGCTTTGCTCAACTGAACCAAAACAAATTAATGTTGCAACAAAATTTATTTAAGGAAACTTTGTAGTTACGGCATTATTTATGCTAGTTTTTAGAGAACTGTCTTCTAAGACACACTCCCTCTGTTTTTTTTTTTTTTATCATTCTCACTTTCCTGTGAGCGTCTCCGAATACACATTTTTAAACTTAAATATTTTTTATTATATATTAGTAAAAATTATAACGATTGAATATTAATAGAGTACTAATTGAGACGAATCAAACTAGACCCCACATGACTATATTTTTTCTTATAAATTGAAAAATATTGAGAAGATTCTCTCTAAGTATGAATAGAGTCAAGATTCTAAGTGAGAAAGATAAAAAACAGAGGGAGTATATCATAACTATGTTTACATTAACTATCGCGTAATTATGTCATGTTATTATTTTTAAAATAGATTTATATAAAGATAAAAAAAATACAAATATGTAGTTTTGATGGTGAAAAGTTAGAGTTTAATTTTGATTATACAACCTCAAAATATTACACAATATAAAATAAGTAGAATTTGCTACATAATTCGAAAAGTATAGTTATCATACCACTGAAAATGCTTACAACTTTATAGAATTATGAATATGTAAATGAAGAGTAATATATGACTAATATTTTATTTTTAACATGTGCGTGGTTCATATTTACAATGAAAAACTTATAAGACGAGTATAAATTTAATATAATAAGAAGTACTACATTAGTTATGATAAGAATAGGGATTTTTCAATTATTAACATAAAAAAGAGTTTGATTTTTCGTAATTTTATCTAAAAAATCAATATATAATACAATTGAGTATTATAACTTTTGCTACTACAAAAGAATAATACACAATATCATTATCTCTATTATATAAGCCAAGAAGGAGGTGTGATGTCCCTCTTTGAAATGACTAGAATACCCTCTAATAAATTAAAAACAATATTTTCTTTTTATAAAAAATCAAAAAAATAAGAATCAGTGCAACTTGCCATATGGAATAAGTCAAAAATAGAATATGCAACTACCATTAATAACTTGACAAAATAGATTGACACAATCAATTCACGAAAATAATTAGAATCTTCAATAAAAAAAAGTTAGCGATATATCCTAACAACATAATACTTTGTCTTTACAAAATTCAAACAATATGGTTTATTAACATTTACTATAGTTAAAGAAGACACATACTAAAGCCGCTGACAAGGAATTGTTAAATCATCGACCAAATTTTTAAGTGACGGTATTGAAGTGTTAAAAATCAGTCACCTTCAATTTAAAAAGATACTAACATCTACAAAAAAACCTCAATAATTTACATCACTATCAAAATAATTTTAGATTTTAAAACTAAGTTCATTCGTACATAAGGTTGTTGACGCACGCATCGCGTTCATATACGACTAGTAATTGAATAGAGATTGAGATTTGCATTAGAAATAATAATCACAAATTAGGAATATGATTATATTATTACTATAATACAATCATAATTTTGAAATTCCTCTATATAATAATTAGTTTTTCAAAAAAAAAAAACAAAGTTCTATAGCGATAAAATTACATACATAGTTTTGGATGATGAAAAAATGAGAGATTGATTATAAATTAACAACCTTAGAATATTATACTATGTAAGTTGAGTATTTTTTTTTTTTTACATGATATAAAATACTTTACTTTTTTTAGTACCAGACCACTAGAAATTCCTATATATGTGTCAAAATAAGATATTTTTTATCATATAGTTGTATAGCCTAATATAATATACTTCCCTCGTTTCTTTTTACTTGCAACATAGTCCTTTGGCATGCACTTTTAGAAGGATGATAAGTAAGGTAAACGAACACATTAATTAAAATAATTCAAACACCTTATGACTCAATTACTCTTCTTGCCATTGTCCGAAATATATTAAACAATTTGTTCATTTACTCTATCTATCATCCTCCTAAAAGTGCGTGCCAAAGGACTATGTTGCAAGTAAAAAGAAAAGGAGGAAGTAAATAATTAGATGTTATATAATGAATTATCTATAAAACTTAGAAAAACAGAAATATGAATTATAACAACGGTTCCGATAACTACAACCCTAAGGGTTGTGCTTAAAAAATAGCAAATTCCTATATTTAATGTTTGTTTAGTCTTTCAAAAGAATCTAAGTAAAGCCAACTACTCAAGTACATAATAAAAAATTAATTCAACATAATGCAATTAGATAGCATTAAATGATTGAATAAAAAAAAAGATAGCATTAAATGAAATGTTCAACCCTACATAGTGCAAATTTTCAGCCTTACATGGACCTAATACTTCAAAGTAAATACATGATTTAGTCCCAAATCTTCAGCAGTTTTCTTTTGCTTTTTCTATGATGTAGCTGATATATCCTCATCCAAAGTATTTAAGGTGAATATATTTTCTTTGTGAGGACAAGTTGGTTTTGTGTGGCCGGGTTGCTTGCATATGGAACAACACTTAGTCTGCTTCATTCCCAATTCTTTTCCACCCTTCTCTCGCTTCTTCTTAGGGCGTCCTTTTGTCTTGGAATTAGGGGGGCACAATACACTATCTTCACCTTCAAGTGCATTGTCCATGGGAGTACATTCTTCTTCCGATAATATATCATCATCTTCCACTGTACTACTCGTAGCTTCGAATGCACCGCAATGCCACCGTGGAGGTAAATATGAAGGTGGAATTTTGAAGCAATCACTTTGACAAAATACTCGTAATATATGACGACATATTATACCCCAAAACTCAAAATGTCTACAACTGCATAGTGCTGTATATCCATCCCAAAAGACTTTATGATGTCTAGCCGTGTCCCCTTCAAAATATCTTACCATGAATTCATTAGCATCAACTTGAATAATTGTGTATAAAGTACACCTTGCAAACTCTTCTTGAAACTTTTTGAAGGCAAATGGTGTAAGGACTTCAAAAGCTTGCTTTTCCAAAGGTGAATTTGTTTTTAAAGAAACAGGTCTAAGGGTAGCAACCACTTTGTTACGTGAACGTTCTTGGCTAATTTCCACAACATCCATATCAATCTGAAAATTTTAAGATAAAATATAAATGGATACATAAAATATAATAAGATAAAAAATACATCACAACTAAATTTATTACTTTGTATAATATAGTAAAAAGATTAGAAACAATTATTTGAAGGAAAAAAGCATGAAGAATATTAGATTGTACATGTGCGTGAGAATTAGTAGCCTAATAGGTAACAACTTTAGTAAGAGATAAGAATGAGAATTTAAAGGTACTATAACTTGCTTACGTTACTAAGAGATAAAAATTAAAGATAAAGGTATAGTATCTTGGCTACAGCTAAACTAAGATTTTTAAAACAACTAGCTTAACAATAGCTAACATTGTTATTTACCATTACTTCCAAGAGTATATCTCTAAGAAAGTACTATATAAAATTCATTCGCAATATTATTCAAGAAATTAAAATATATAATTATCCAAGAATATGAATCGAACCTGCTTTACAAACTCTGTCAAACATGTGTGAGAAGAAACAAATCTCTTGATAAATGCATTTATGCTCTCTGATCTTCCTGTTGTTATCATCCCTCCAAAAAAATACTCAAGAAGATAAGCCGGTGCCCAAAACTGTTTCACCTTATATAGTCCTTGGACATGCTTAGAGATGGCCAACAGTGCGGGCCAATCCAGCCCATCCAGCCCAGCCCGCCTCTTGGGCCGTGTGGGCTGAGTCCGCGAAAAGCCCGGTCCAGCCCAGCTCGAACCGTGAAATTGGTGGGTGGGCCGTGGGCCAGATTTTTTGAGCCCAACCCACGAAAGCCATTTTGATAAGAGGTTTTTAGTGTGTCGTTAAGGCACTAAAAACCGCTTCCCAAACAATATTTGTAGTCCTAACAAGCAATTACTAAGAGAATAGTAAGGGCAAGTCAAGGGTCGATCCACAGGGAAATTGGGATTGATTAGAGTCTATCTAGTCTAGACTACCTAATTGAAAGGTATTTGGGGGTTTAAAAGATGTTTGGTAACAATTAAGACTATCTATCAGCTAGAACAAGCAAAAATCACGAGTTTAAATATCAAATAAAGACACTAGAGTTAAGGCTACTAGTATGAATAAGAACGGATGATGATTGTTAATGCGATTGTGAAGCAACAAAGACGATTATGCAAGGTTTAGTTCTCCTCTAAAATACTTGAGTCCTCTCTCGAATGGTCCTCAAGAGTAATCGCTTAATCTATCAACTAAATCCTCTCTCGAATGGTCTTTAGTTAATTGATTAAGAGATTCGATAAGTTTGGAAAACCCCTAATGAAGGATCCCCTTAATTTCCACCCAATATCTTGGTATAGAAATTAAGTTGATTCTTGGGGATGATAAAAGAGTTCAAAATCCGATTTAAGAACATTTGAAATCAAAATACCAAAGTATAAATGTGATCAATATCTATCCTAAGGTCTCAAAACACCAAGATCAATGCATAAACTTCTCCATACATCACAATCACATCAACAACATTTTTAAAACCCTAATTCATACTTTCACCCTAACCCTAGATATGAAACTACTCACTAATCATGGAGTTAAAGCAATTAAACAATGAATCTATGACTAATCTAAGGTTAAACATGATTAAGAAATTATTAAACTAATAGAAATCGCAATTATTAAACTAAGAGAATGAAGATCTTAAATAATATGAGAACATAAACAAACACCAAGAGAATGAAATAAAAACTAAAACTTTGAATTGAAATGAATGAAAAGTACCTTGAATGTATTGGAAATCACAAACTATGATCAACAATTCTCAAATCTCAATCAAACTAAAGTGTTTTCTCTCTAATACAAAACCCTAGAATATTGTGTAGAAACTAGAATAAAGCGCAAGTCCTTTACTCCTCTCGAAAAGAGGGTTTAATGATCGAATGTTTTCTTTCCGGATCGTGAGGTGCGGGCGCACCAAAAGGAGGTGCGGGCGCACCTGAGTCTTCTGTCTCAGGGTGGAATTCTCTTCGTCAAATGGTGCGGGCGCACCAGATGAAGGTGCGGGCGCACCCTTCTTTCTGATCTGGTCGGACAGTTCAACTTAAAACGAGCATAACTCTTTCGTTTTAGATCCAAATCAAGCTTATGACCAGTTGTTGGAAAGCTATCGAAACAACCTTTCACCTCCAACTCGAATTACCTTCATCTGATTTGTGGTTTGAAAGTTATGTTCATTTGAAGTTCGATGTAAAAGATATTATTGTGCAATGTACTCCTTGGTGCAAGCGGACGTGGGGCATAGTGTGAGCGCACCATTTATCAACGTGTGCTATTTTCATTGCTTTCTTGGCCGACTCTATAGCTCGTAGCCATCTTAGTTAGTTCCACCTATATTAAGAACATGGCAAAACAGGGTGAAAGCAAATGTACTAGAAATTCGGTCAAAAATGACTAAAAATCTAGCAAAATGTCACTATGATCAAGAATGATCAAGTGAATGAAATAGAAGGGGAAAGGGAGAAGAAAGAGGGAAGAAAGGGGAGAAAGAGGTTCAAAATGAGCTAAACAGAGTGCATAAAGTGCGTTAGAAATGCACTTATCAAACTCCCCCAAGCTTAGCATTTTACTTGTCCTCAAGTAAAACAAGAATGAGAAAGAAGCAAGAGAAGAGGAGAAAAAGATGAAAAAGAAAAACCATGCAACAAACCAACCTAAATGCTCTATATGCTAAGCTACAAACATGACATGCAAGCTAACCGAGTTCATAATAAGATTTAGGAGACCAACCAAACACAAGAGGAAAGATGACTAGGAAGCACAAGAGTGACTTAAGGGATCTAATCCACTAATCAACCGAGTCCCCTTGAAAAATAGGCTTTCTAAGAGTGATTTCTCACTCCTCTCCACTTCCAAGTCCCGAGTTTGACTCCCCCTAGGGATGCTCAACCATAATAGCTCGCCTCTACCACATTTTGATGACCCTCATCATGACTTGCACAAAATCTCACCCGCCACTACTAGTTGACCAAGTCCAATCTAGAAGTCAAAAGGGACTTTGTTTAGGTTGTAACGGGGCTAGGTTAAAGGTGTGGATAACAATTTAGGAATGTGGTGCAAAAAGGGTAAAGTGGAGTACACTAGGGGTAAAAACTCCCCAAGCTAGTCCAAACACCAACTCAAATCGAAATCTCACACATCTTTGATTATCACTTTGATTTTTACTTTTTGGAACACATTTTTTTTTTTTCAATTATTTGCTCTTTCTTTCTTTTCAATAGAAATCCAAATGAAGCACTAAGAGCATTCTTTCTTTCTTTTATTTCCTTTCTCAAAATTTTCCTCAACTTTTGCAAATGTAAACGCACATTATTTCACTCTCAACCAAAGACTTAGTATCAAAACAACTCAACACAAACTAGACATGTACTCCACTTTGGGGAAAGTTTGGCCATGACTTATTATGAGGGTTAAGCAAAGATAGGATAGAAAGGCTCAAATGGGTTGAGAAGCGGATAATTATGCGGTATAAAAGCTTTTTGGCTTTTGAGCTCCTATTTCTAGCAAAAAGAAAAGCCCTAAATCATTCTTCTGTAGGCTCGATCTTATGCAATCTTGGGGAGCTAAAATGCAAGTCACAAGTTAGGCGATCAATGGCGAGGGTTGTAAATGAGTCTTACCAGGTTCGTGGCCCTCCTTTGGGGTTCACCGCACAAGGGACAAGGCAATCCAATCAACCAACTCGCCTAGTTTCAAAAAGACTCTACCAAAAGTTATCGTTCTCAAAGATCACCTAAAGTCACACCAAGGCTTCCAAAACCATCAAGTCGAATGCAAGGAAGGTCTTCCAATCAAGTTATGAACACTCTTAGCCACAAATCATGCATGCAACCAAACTAATCTAAATGCATAAAAATGGGGGAAAAAAGACGAAAAGAGAAAGAAAATCTTTTTTGTTAGTTTCTTTTATGCAAACCTAACATGCAAATATACTAATATGAACCTAATTACAAAAAGGAGGAAGAAAATGTTGAGATAGAGAGAATACATGAGAAAGAAAATCTTTTTTGTTAGTTTCTTTTATGCAAACCTAACATGCAAATATACTAATATGAACCTAATTACAAAAAGGAGGAAGAAAATGTTGAGATAGAGAGAATACATGCTAACTCCCCCAAGCTTAATACAAACTCCGTCCTCAGGGTTGACAAGGAAAGAGAAAGTAAGGGAGGAAGTAAGGGCACAAAATCAAGCAAAAATCCAAACCAAATAAGATAAGGAGAAATGTCTCATAATACCTGCCAGAAAGTGCTCTTTTAGGATCTCTAGCTAGACCTTACCACTAAATAATTTGACAAAGATCTCAATAGTTTGTCATAAGCATTAGCACACATTTCACAGCGGATCACATAAGTATGACATAAACAAACAGCATGCACGAATTTCAATGGGTCTATATGCTTACCAAGTGATGAGTGTCGAAAATAATGAAATTTCCGAGAGAATCCTGGAAAGTATGAAGAACAAACATCAAAATTCAAATAAAAAGAACAAAACAATGAGTTCTCCTTTTGATGGTCCTTGCAACTTTTAAGCTCGATCCCGTCCTCGATGACTTCCATTTGAGTCTTGTAAAGGTTTAAAGAGGCCAAAGGCTCTTCCAATGGTGAAACTTTGAGGAGAGGGAATAAGACGGGGAAGGAAGGAACTAAGTCGAGTTTCCTTGAAAAGGGAATAGGAAGAGGACGAGTAGAAACAAAAGTCTCATCAACTACTTCTTCAACATCATTAGACTCTATAGTGTAAACTTTCTCAACAAATGATTCCTCTACTACGGGGTTCTCATCCATATCCCAATCATCATCATCTTCATTGATTATAGTTGTGCAAGAGTGATTTTGATTGTTGATAATTCGACCCAAAGTTTCAATTGATCTTTTACTAGATTCGACAAAGTTTTCCATCATAGAATCACACCTCTTTAACAAGCACATATTTTCTTTGAGTGAATCAAGAATTTCAGAATATATATGTAGTTCACAACTAGAGACATCTTCTAAATTTGAGAAAGTAGTATTTCCATGGTCCCACTCATAAGTGTCTCTAGATAGCCACCCAAAGAAACCCCATGCTTCATCAAAGTGCTGGCATCGAAATTCACCATTAAACATAGACTCCACCACTTCTCTTGTATGCATATTTAGACCTTTATACATCACCTCACACATCTCCCAAATCTCAAGTCTATACTTAGTTAGAAGAGTGTTCTCAAATCTCCGAAAATAATTCCAAAATGGTTCATCCTCATATTGAGGGAAAAAGATGTTTGCCATATTTTTTTTTGGAATTCTCTTAAAAAGAAGAAAAAAAATATATACAAATTCCTAGACTCATATACACGACACTTACCAAATAATATAAAACAAGATAAAAAAAAAAAAAAGCCAAAAAAAAAAAGTAAAAAAAAAAAAAAAAAAAAAAAAAAAAAAATATCAATTAAGCAATTTCAAACTAAAAAAACTTCAATCAATAGCACAATTTCCCGGCAAGGCGCCATTTTGATAAGAGGTTTTTAGTGTGTCGTTAAGGCACTAAAAACCGCTTCCCAAACAATATTTGTAGTCCTAACAAGCAATTACTAAGAGAATAGTAAGGGCAAGTCAAGGGTCGATCCACGGGAAATTGGGATTGATTAGAGTCTATCTAGTCTAGACTACCTAATTGAAAGGTATTTGGGGGTTTAAAAGATGTTTGGTAACAATTAAGACTATCTATCGGCTAGAACAAGCAAAAATCACGAGTTTAAATATCAAATAAAGACACTAGAGTTAAGGCTACTAGTATGAATAAGAACGGATGATGATTGTTAATGCGATTGTGAAGCAACAAAGACGATTATGCAAGGTTTAGTTCTCCTCTAAAATACTTGAGTCCTCTCTCGAATGGTCCTCAAGAGTAATCGCTTAATCTATCAACTAAATCCTCTCTCGAATGGTCTTTAGTTAATTGATTAAGAGATTCGATAAGTTTGGAAAACCCCTAATGAAGGATCCCCTTAATTTCCACCCAATATCTTGGTATAGAAATTAAGTTGATTCTTGGGGATGATAAAAGAGTTCAAAATCCGATTTAAGAACATTTGAAATCAAAATACCAAAGTATAAATGTGATCAATATCTATCCTAAGGTCTCAAAACACCAAGATCAATGCATAAACTTCTCCATACATCACAATCACATCAACAACATTTTTAAAACCCTAATTCATACTTTCACCCTAACCCTAGATATGAAACTACTCACTAATCATGGAGTTAAAGCAATTAAACAATGAATCTATGACTAATCTAAGGTTAAACATGATTAAGAAATTATTAAACTAATAGAAATCGCAATTATTAAACTAAGAGAATGAAGATCTTAAATAATATGAGAACATAAACAAACACCAAGAGAATGAAATAAAAACTAAAACTTTGAATTGAAATGAATGAAAAGTACCTTGAATGTATTGGAAATCACAAACTATGATCAACAATTCTCAAATCTCAATCAAACTAAAGTGTTTTCTCTCTAATACAAAACCCTAGAATATTGTGTAGAAACTAGAATAAAGCGTAAGTCCTTTACTCCTCTCGAAAAGAGGGTTTAATGATCGAATGTTTTCTTTCCGGATCGTGAGGTGCGGGCGCACCAAAAGGAGGTGCGGGCGCACCAGACTTCAGGTGCGGGCGCACCTGAGTCTTCTGTCTCAGGGTGGAATTCTCTTCGTCAAATGGTGCGGGCGCACCAGATGAAGGTGCGGGCGCACCCTTCTTTCTGATCTGGTCGGACAGTTCAACTTAAAACGAGCATAACTCTTTCGTTTTAGATCCAAATCAAGCTTATGACCAGTTGTTGGAAAGCTATCGAAACAACCTTTCACCTCCAACTCGAATTACCTTCATCTGATTTGTGGTTTGAAAGTTATGTTCATTTGAAGTTCGATGTAAAAGATATTATTGTGCAATGTACTCCTTGGTGCAAGCGGACGTGGGGCATAGTGTGAGCGCACCATTTATCAACGTGTGCTATTTTCATTGCTTTCTTGGCCGACTCTATAGCTCGTAGCCATCTTAGTTAGTTCCACCTATATTAAGAACATGGCAAAACAGGGTGAAAGCAAATGTACTAGAAATTCGGTCAAAAATGACTAAAAATCTAGCAAAATGTCACTATGATCAAGAATGATCAAGTGAATGAAATAGAAGGGGAAAGGGAGAAGAAAGAGGGAAGAAAGGGGAGAAAGAGGTTCAAAATGAGCTAAACAGGAGTGCATAAAGTGCGTTAGAAATGCACTTATCAAATATGCCATATACAAAAGCTGTGTTTTGTAGTTGGCATTTCACTTGATATTGCTTCAGACATCCAAGGATCCTGGTCAGTTATGATAGTCTTTGGTGCTTTCTTCATGACACTAACAAAAGTCTGGTATGTCAAAATATGTATTTTTATACTAGTTTAGAAGCATTACAACACCAAAAAATTAAATGTATGATCTAATTCTAAAGGCAAATGTTCAATGGAAGTTGAGAAGGTGGGCTGCAAAGCTTACGAAGTTTGATGTCAAGAAGTAAGAATCTAAGTATTTGAATTTTTTAAAATTAAACTTAGTAATGTCAAACAAACCTAAATTCCATCAATAAATCCAAAGTAAATCATACCTTCATTAGCCACTTAAATGTAGATGTCGTCTCATTACGAAGGAGTGCACAAGCAAATAAAATTGTTCTCCCATGATTGTCGACACCAACAAAGATCCCACAAGGCATGTCATACGCATTAACTTTATAAGTGGTATCAAAAACTACTACATCACCATACCTTTGGAACCATTCAAAACTTTGAGTTTGGCACCAAAATAAATTTTCTAATCTCCTCTCTTTGTCCAATGTAACTACATATTGGTATATTTTACTGTCTTGCTTTCCAGATTTCATATATTGTAGTAAGGCTTTTGCATCATCATCTCCAAGCATCCTCTTCACTTTACCAAATAGATTGCGAATATCTCGATCGAAAAAGGATAACTCACCATGTTTAACATTTTTTCAAGCTCCATGACCCGAATTATTTGCCTAATTGACAATCCCGCTTCTTTATATAACAAAATTTGTTTTTCGTCCTCAAGAGTGATAGACCGATTTGCCGGAAGAAAACGCAATTCTTCAGTTGACAACATATCATGTTTGTGTTCTTTACAAATTTGGTGACATGCCAATCTTCCGGAAATATTTCGAAGCTCCTTTTCCGAGCAATACGTAGATGGGCTAGGCATCCACACTTTGAAGAACATCTATTTCTTTGAGATTTAGACAAGTCGACTACCTTTGAACGTGGTTTTCCATGTCGATGACAAAGAAAATCTTGTCTCACGGTCCTTCCATATTTAGTATCCGTACGATCTTTAACAGCCACAAAGCCATGTCGTTTTGCATAATTATTATAGAAGGCATATGCCTCTTCTTGACTTTCAAATGTCTGGCCAATAAAAGGTTCATCCTCTTCTTCCTGGATTGGAGGTTCAACCCCTTCCTCCTCAATTGCAGGTTCATTCAAGTCCAAATCAAGCATTTGTATAATCTGAAAAAACTCAATGAAAAAAAAAAAGAATTTGAAAATATTTGGTTGGAAAAATATGAAAGTCACGTAACTAGAAAGTCATATAAGGATGCAAATAATATATAAGTTCAATACTTCAATTTTATACTATAGAATTTTAATGGCGGCAAATCTGTAATGAAAAGTTGGCGGCAACACTTATAATATTGTAGAAGTTCAATGGGTAAGCGGATGCCACTATAAATGAGGTTTTGGCACTTGAACCCACTGTAAATGCTTTAGAAAATGTAATATGTAGTAAAGGCTAAGATTCTACCTTGTATTGAAACTATAAAAATATATGAGGAGTAATTAATGCTTAAATACAGCCCTAAGGGTTGTATTTAGCATTTGCCTTATAACAATAGTAGCATTATAAGAAATATACGAGCCATAGTACAAATCAGAGTATATTACTTCCATTATATAATTGGAGCCAACAATAACATAATATCATGACAATAGTCGGACTAAGTCAGAGAATGTCTCAAATAAATTACCGATTGAAATTGTAGGAAACACTAATTTATGTTACTTATCATACTTAATAACGTATGAATATAATTCCATCACACACAAAAAAAATGTTGTGCACCTCATGAGGCGTCAAAAACTAGTACAACAAATAAAAGGGCTACAAACAACTAGAGTTGTCAATTTGGTTGATGAATTGCCAGTTGAACTGAAAATCGATCGAGTTTAAAACTAAATTAACCTGAACTTAAGTAAACCATAACTGATATCAACTGGAAAAAATAAACTACAACTGAAAACGAAAAACAGAAACTGACACTACAACTGAACCAAAAATGAATTAAAACTGAAAATAACTACAAGAAACTGAAAAGTTGATCGAAGAACTGAACTGAACATAACTGAACTGTAGTTAAACTGAAATGAAACTAAAATGTACTGAAAATTTTCAAACTGAAACTTATATGAACTAAAACTGATTTAAACTGAAACTGATTTAAATTAAAACTGAAATTAAACTAAACTAAACTGATTTTAACTTAAATTGATTTCAAGTAAACTGAAACGGAACTAAAACTGAAACTTGAAGGAAATTAATTTCAACTGAAACTGATTTCAACTTAACCAGACATAACTGAACTGAGATTGCTTTAATGTGAAACTAAACTGTAACTAATCGGTATGTTATTGTCCGAATCAAATGGTACTCGAATTCATAAGTCATTTATTTTACTTTAATTTTTTTTATTAAACTTCTTGTTGTAATTCATAACTTGAAATATGTGAATATTTTGCAAGAATAAGAGATAATACGACATTATATATATAATTAATCACTTACGACTTGATCAAAGGATTTTCAAACCAATTAACTACAAACAAGTATACGACAACACTATGTCACCATTATAAGATTGTAACTAATTATGTATTACTAAATATTAATTATACATGTTATTATAAGTTTGTAACTACAATAATGCATTTGCTAATTAATAACATAACATTTTATAATATTGCAATTGATACATTTACGGATATCTTGATAATTAATAGAAATTCGTTCAATTACTAAATAATTACAACATGGAAGTGTATTTCAAACTAATAACTATACGAAATTAATTCTTAATTCCTTGCTTCACCGGTTGTTGTTTGGCTGCAAAATGACAATAAAGATTATTAAAAGTTCATAATAGCAAAATACCAAATGTACACAATTAACCAAAAAAGACAGTTTATAATAAAATTCCAAGTAACATAGAAGTTATCCCTTATCAATTACACAAAAATGATATGAAATCAAATAAGTGCTTCGAACTTTCTGCCACTATAAAAAGCTTGAACACATGAAGAAGAGAGGACAAGAGGAGAGAAACAACATGAAATAAACAGGAGAGAATTGAAAATTGCAAACAAATTCAACATAGCCATTCTTAACTCCAACCTAACTCCAGAATAATAACTTCTTCTCAAATAGAACTTATCCCTTATCTTCTTGTTATTATTGTTGATATTACAGGGTGGAAAGTGCTCATGCAACACTATAATCTTGGTTAAAGACTTCTACAAAAAGTTTGGATACAATATGGCCAATTTTTCATTCATTTTTGGAGGCGCAAAAAAGTGAAATAAAGCCGCTTTTCAAAGGTTCTAGAATAGAGATCCACATGTCACATTATTACAACTATTTATGTTGTTGAAAGGTCGAGTATCACATAAGGCTATACACTTGCTTGATGAGGAATACAAACGTGCGTGTAAATGAAGTTGGTGCTGATGGTTTCGTTTGTGGGTGTTATTTAAGACTAGTGGAAAAAAGCCCATCTGATGCGGTCAAAACCGAGCTTACTGATCCGGTTTTGGTCCGAATCAGATGGGCTCGCAGCAGATCCAAAATATTTACTGATCCGGTCCATAACCGGATCAGTAAATTATTTACTGATGCGGTTTGTTGTAAAAACCGCATCAGTTTGTCTCTTAATTTTTTTAAAAAAAAATTATAGTTCCCAATTACAGCAGCTAGCCAACAAAAGACTAAAAAGTAACATAGCCTTTCAAAAAAAAAAAAAATTTAATAACATACAGCAACAAAATAATGAAACATGTTACAATATAGTATTTATTATTTCCAGACAAATAAGGAAAACAAAATTTCCAAATTTTCATACCAACCGTACAAACAAATAACAAAAAAATAAATTTCCAGAATTTCGCACCAACAATACAAATATATAACGAATATAAAATTTCCAGATTTGTGTACTAATAATACAAGCAATTTTCGTATCAATAATACAAACAAATTTCGCACCAATAATACAAAAATGTCACTAAATAAAAAAAACAAATATATACACAATCAGATCCAATGATTGCAAAAAGAAAAAAATTGCTTGAAAACGAAAAAAATTGCAATCTAGATCCAAAGATTAATCAAAATAAAAATTAAAACCTGAAATCCTAAATCTATGGCTGAAAACCTCGACCGGTTGATGAGGGTGGGAACTTCGTCGTTGTTTCGCCAGTTGATGAGGGCCGCTTCTCCGGTTGATGACATCTGGTCAGCGAAGTGCCGCGGAAGAGGGAGATGAACAGAGTCAGCGAAGTGCCGCGGAAGAGGGAGACGAACAGATCTAGAGGGAGACGAACAGAGGGAGAGGGTGGTGGCGAGAGTATGGGAGAGGGTGGTGGCGAGAGTATAAGAGAAAGTTGGTGCTTGAGTATGAGGGAGGTGTTTCAGAAGAGGGAGAGAAGGGCAGGGAGGTGGGAAACGATGAGAGGAGGGAGGAGTTCGAAACTGGCAGGAGGGAAGAGGTGAGTGAGGGATTTAGGGTTAAGTAAACTGAGAGGTTTAGAGAGAAAGGTTGGACTCTCATCTTAATCACAAATACGTAGTACGCTGGGCCTAGGGGAAAACATTGGGCCTTCAACTTTTTGGGTCAAAAAAACTAACGGAAAATCTGATCCGGTCTTGTGAACCGGATCAAATTTTAGAAAACCGCAGCAGTTTCTACAATCTGATCCGGTTCACCAAAGGACCGGATCAGATTTTCCGCCCAGCTTTCCCTCCTATTTTTTTACCGATTTTCGGATGCGGTTTTGTAAAAACCGAATTTGTTACTAAGTGACAGATAAGGTTTTTTCCACTAGTAGATGGAAGAAAAAATACTAGTATTGAACTTATCAATATCCATCCCTTTTGGAGGACTCTTAAAATTAAAAGTGCTACCACGCGTAACATCAGATGAAGAATCTCATTTTCAGATCCGGTATGATATATATACAGTATTGCATTTGTACTTCAAGGATATTTCAGATCTACCTAAACAAAGTAAAAAATAATTAGCTGCTCAATATTGGAAAAAATGGTTCACCCTGAATTCACAAGATTGAACAAACCACACACTACTTCCCAACCTAGAGGTCGTCCTCCAAAAAAAAATACAAGAAGAGATCCATCTGATTGGGATTATACTAAACAAACATGCTCCAAGCATTCTAAAACTGGACGTGGTGGGTGTTCTTCTACATCTACAACTGCTAGAGGTCGTGGGCGTGGGTGTGGGCGTGGGCGTGGACGTCCTTTGTTGACACCCACAAATACTGCACAAGAAGTTCCTCCCAATATTTTGTCATTTGTTAATCAACTCCCCTCGTATATAGTGCCTTTTATTAGTAGCATACACAATATGAGTTTAAGACGAAGAAATATGTTAGTTGCAAAGTGATACGAACCGACACATGTTTACTCTTTTGATAATAACTTGATTTATATAGATCGGATTGAAGTGATTCAAGTTGCGTTGGAAACTAGACTTGAAGAGGTTTGCAATGACAGGTGACAAGCCCATAGGCGATGCCTAGAACTTGAGTTATAACCTTCGGAAAATGACATCGTGAAGCTGCCAAATGCCCAGCGGGTAACCAGCTCCCAATGGGTTGTTTCTCCTTGACTTCGACTGTGTTGCTGCCTGGACCACTGGCAGACCAGCGACCAATGGCTCCCTTCGACAGCCTTTGGTCGTGAGTTTACCCTTGGTTGTGTCTTTTATCATTGGTCGTGGCGCATTATTAATATTCATCATTGACCATTCATCTAACTTCTTTGTATTAGGTTATTTTCTTTTACTTATTTTTAGGTTAGATGATAGGAATATGTAAATACTCAAAGGGATTATTTTGCCCTATGCTTTATTTTCCTTTAGAATAGTTTTACGTTCTCTTCTCTTTTTGTCCATGAACCCTACTTCTTGTTTCTCCATTAATGAAATTCTTAGAGGTATTTTATTCTTTTTCTTTTTTATTGATTGATTTCTTTAATTATGTTTTCATTCTTAGATTCATAATGTTAGTGTAGTTTGTTTTCTAGGGTTTTGGAAATCTATGTTTATACTATGAATCATTGATAATATTTATTGATAATTTAATTTTTTATTGATATCTCTAAATGATTAGTTTTTTTATTGTTAATCTTGCAATCTGATCAATTGTTTGATTATATCTTGCTAATAAGGGTTAGAATCGAAAGATCGAATTTTTAGAGGCTTCCTACAATTAGCAATTCTAATAATGTTAGCAATCGTACTGCATATGTTGAATCGAGAGCGTTAAGACCCCATCATAGCATTAACAATTGCTCTAGATTTGTGACTGATTGAATTGTTGATGCCATTTTGATTGATTGTGAACTATAAACATGGTGAATCATTGCCCTAGGTCTTTTTTTATTTGATTATTATTATTTCCGTTAGTTTAATTCCTTCAATCCCAAATATGTGACTTTGTTTAGTTTTTTCAAACTTGAAAGCCGAATTAAAATAACCATATCCTTATGGATTCGACCCTACTTACCCTACTATATTGTTAGAAGGTTTGTTAGGATTTATTTTTGACAGGTGTACGACAACCTATCAGCGGGGAAGAGAAAGTGAACGCGGCATTTTCCGATGAATTCAGGTCCAGTGCAATGTTACCCATGTCGGACATCGGGGATCCCATCGACTCGAAAAAGTAAACTCTAGATTTGTAATTTACTACATCTTTGCGATTTTTTTATCTGAAAAATAGAGGGATTTTGATTATCTCACACTTAAGAATGGTTGTGTTTAATTTTAACTTTTTTTTGCAGGTATTACGGTGAACTTTCTAGCTTCTATCTATGGTGGAAAGTGGAAACTCGAAGAGGATAAGGATGACGAGCTTTGAAGCCTGGAATTTTTTGTTTTATATTTTTTTTAGGAGAAAGGTTGGAAGTTGTAAAGCTTTTTATTGTTTTTATTTTATTCAATATTTCTCCTTTGCTAGAGTTAATTAATGATGCCAACTTGGAATGTGGACCTACTTCTCAAAAAATTGGCTACCTACTTTTCCTTTTTTTTTTTTTTTTTTTTTTTGACAGGTTCCTCTTTTCTTTCTTTGTATATTTTTCGTTTCTAGGAAATACAAAGCAATATTTATTTCTAAGATATACCATAGATTTCAATATTTGAAAAAGGTTTTTTTTTGTGGAGAATAATAAAGTTTAAAAAGTTTAAATAAACTATAAAATCAAAAGAAAAAATACTATTTGAAAAAATTATACATCGAAAGGTTTGAAAAAAAGCCATATTCTAACAAAAAACAAAAAATAAAAGATTTAAATATTAAAGATTAAGAGGAATAATAATTTTGAAACACCAAGTTTATCCTATTAGATTATTAGGTGAGCAAATAAGCTCTAATATTAAATTTCCCTACTTTTTTTTAGAGGAAAAGGGAAAACTTGTATTAAGAAGATGAGAGATTATCCATGAGTACATATGGAGTAATGTCATGGGGACAAATGACAATGATTTTCCCATATATACTCTATACCAAAAGTAACTATTTCCACAAGATGGTGAGCAATATAGTTGCCCCCACGTGTTACATGAGACCATGAGATATTGGTATAACTAGCACTCGGGTACATAATGTCATTTATAACCAAATCAAGATCAGATAGATTCATATTCCCCTTTGCTAACTTGTGAATCAATGTTTGACAATCCGACTCGAAGATTACCTCTGCTAGCTTGTATTTTCGCCCAAGACGCATCGCCCTTTGCTAACTTAAAATTTCCTACTTAATAATACAACTATGCGTAATTCCCTTTAAACAATATTAAAAAGTTTTCACTCCCCATAAGTTATACACTTAGTCTTCCAATGTTGTGATTTTTTTTATTAAAGATGATGTTTAATTATTTATTTTGAAGCAAATATGATGTATATATCTAATTTTAGTTGTTAGGAACTTTAGATACTTCAACCCCTTTTACATATTAAACAAAAAACAATTATGAATATTGGTTAACTTTAGCTATAAAAGCAATAAAAAAAGATATTTCATTGCTCAACATTTAAATGAATAATAAAAATAATTGTTACTCAATAGAATTTAAAACTGCTATTTAAATATATTAGCCGACAAAAAAAAATTAAGACTAACTGACTGAGTATATAATTCGTATGCTTTTTTGATAATTAAAAATAATTTTATAAAAAAATCATATGTTAATAAATAATATATTAGTTATTTATTTTCTCAAAAAAATATTAGTAATATATATAACGTATAAACTTTCTCGTAAAAAAAAATTATAATTATTAATTAGAAACATTTTATTGGAGATGGGAACAATTTGAATTTAGCATATATGACAAAAAAAAATAAGGAGAGATTTGGGGAATGGATTGGAGTAAGGCT
The DNA here is from genome assembly GCA_947646795.1 of Beta lomatogona. NCBI lineage: Eukaryota > Viridiplantae > Streptophyta > Magnoliopsida > Caryophyllales > Amaranthaceae > Beta > Beta lomatogona. Next base: position 1,357,062 of record CANSNZ010001061.1, on the reverse strand, counting down.
CTGTTCTTTTGGACTGAATAAATGGAAATTCATTTCAGTTCAGTTCAAATCAGATCAGTTCAGTTCAGTTAGATCAGTTCAGTTCAGTTTAGACTTATTCATTTCAGTTCAGTTCAGTTCAGACTACAACTTATTATTTTTAGTTATATTATTATTATTATTATTGTTGTTGTTGTTGTTGTTGTTTATATTATTATTATTATTATTATTATTATTATTATTATTATTATTATTATTATTACTATTACTATTATTACTATTATTATATTATAATTATTATTACTATTATTATTATTATATTATTATTATTATTATTATTATTATTATTATTTTTATTGTTATTATTATTATTATTATTATTATTATTATTATTATTATTATTATTATTATTATTATTATTATTATTATTATTATTACTACTACTACTCAATTCATAAGAATATTATTATTATGCATATTATTAGTATTAGTATTAATATTATTATTAATATTACTCAATTCATAAGAATATCATTATTATGCACATTATTAGTATTAGTATTAATATTACTATTATCATTATCATTGTCATTAATATTATTAGTTATTATCATTATTAATGATGATAAAAATATTATTCTACTGTAATTATTAATAATACTCAATTCAATACAGTTCAGATCAGATCAGTTCAATTCAAACCAGTTCAGTTCAGACTTATTCATTTCAGTTCAGTTCAATTCAGACTTATTAATTTCAGTTCAGACTTATTCAGTCCAAAAAAACAGAGCCTAAATGATCAGATAAATAAGGAAAAGATCAAAATAAAGAACGATTCATAATTTTCAAAAAAAAAAAAAACATAGTGAAATATTAAATAGTGAAAAGATAAAGAAAGTAGCAACAAGTCAACTTCTATCTGCCAACTACTCCCTAATTAGTAATTACTATCCTCTCTTTCTTTATGTTTTTGACTGCCTTAAATTATATTTCAAGATATAACATAGCAAAACAATTGAAATATTTGAATAATAAAATTGTTTGTAACTTTGTAATATATCCTTTTTAGAATAAAATGATATTTTTTTTTTTAAAAAAGTGTGGGGAATAATAAAGTTTTTTTTTTACGGGAGATTATTAAAGTAAAAAAAAGTTTAAATAAACTATAAAATCTAAAAGAAAAAATACTATTGAAAACATTATATATAGGAAGGTTTGGAGAAAAGCTATGAAAGATCAAGAGGAATAATAATTTTATTTCAAATATATGACTATACACCCAAAAAAATGAGCAATATTTAGTATATACTATAATAATTAGAGGTTAGAACATAATAGACACATAATTTTTATATAAGTTCGAATAGTGATAGTTAGAACAATGTTATATAATCGATAAGCAAGTATAGGTGACGCCTATGATCGATGTACTAATCATCATGAATTGAATATGGAATAACAACATATGATGAATTACCATTAAAGAAAATTATCAAACAATAAGAACAACATTTATATGAAAGATAAACAATTACTAGTGACACCTATGATCGATGAACTAATCATCATGAATTGAATAAGAAATAATAATATAGGATCCATCATCCTTAAACAAAATGATCAATGAATAAGAACAGTGTTATATGATCAAATAAGACTTGTAAATGACCCCTATGATCAATGTAGTGATCATCATGAATTGAATAAGGAATAATAATATACTACTTCCGTTCCTAAATAATTGATACACTTTCACTTTTGACACTATTCACAAATTTCAATTTGACTATCATTTGTGATTTATAGGTAAGAGAAAATATAGTCATGTGGGGTCTTGTTTGATTCGTCTCGATATGTACTTCTAGAATATCAACTTTTTATATTTTTTACAGATACAAATTTGATTTTTCTTTCTTTTTTTTTTGACAGGTTCCTCTTTTCTTTCTTTGTATATTTTCGTTTCTAAGAAATACAAAGCAATATCTATTTCTAAGATATACCATAGATTTCAATATTTGATAAAGTTTTTTTTTTAATAAAGTTTTAAAAGTTTAAATAAACTATAAAATCTAAAAGAAAAAATACTATTTGAAAAAATTATACATCGAAAGGTTTGAAAAAAAGCCATATTATAACAACAAAAAAAATTGATTTAAATATTAGAGATGAAGAGGAATAATAATTTTGAAACACCAAGTTTATCCTATTAGATTATTAGGTGAGCAGATGAGCTCTAATATTAAGTTTCCCTACTTTTTTTTAGAGGAAAAGGGAAAACTTGTATTAAGAAGATGAGAGATTATCCATGAGTACATAACTCCTTTTTAGTTTCTTTTAGCTCCCGCTTTAAGTGTTTTTGAAGCTTCAAATCTTGACATTTTTGAAGGCGTTTAGAGGTCAGGCTTACTAACTCACCGTAGGTTAGCCTATTATTAAGGATAATATGCTCTCCAAAATCTTCACACATTCTGTTTCTGACCTTTTCTCCAAAGATGATTGAAAGACCTGATAGGAATTTTTCTTTCCAAAAGGTTGGTTTGAATCTTCCCTAAGTATCACTCTAGTTAGGAAAGTATTTTTATACCATTGAAAATCACTAAGTTTCTTGCATCTAAGATTAGACAAAAGATCTGCGTTTTTGTCTCTTAGATGGGAGGAATCTCCAATGGAATGTAGTGATAAGGTAAAAATTAGGGTCGAGACAAAATCTTGGATCGGTTCTCCATTCTGGTTGAGAATGGGAACCCCATCTTCTGTTGTCTGGATCACATTTAAGATATACAATTGTTGTTGTTTAGTGAGATAGAAATCCCACCATCCTTTAAGCTAGCCAGAGAAGCTAGAGTTCTGCTATCGTTTTATCTGACATACTAGATTGGGTTTTGTAAGTATTTGAAGCCATGTCATTTGTTGCAAGAGGTTTAATATTTGGTGTTCACTCATGCCATCTATATTTCATTCATAGATGGAAGAGGCATTATATTTTGGTTGAACATTTGTGTTAGGCTGACTTCCAACTTGGAATTCACAAGACCTTATAGGAATGATATCAAGAGGTCCAGTATTTTGCCAAGAGAGTCTAGCTAATTCAGGTGTTTTGTCATGGTTGGGGGCTAGTCTCGGTATCGGTGTTGTCACTTAAATCTAGGACACTGACGGTATTATTTTGGACTATTTCATCCTCAACTATTCTTGAGGTAGAAGGTTCAAACCTGCTAATTTGGTCTTTGATAGCTTGAAGAAATTCAATTTTTGAAGTCATGACTTCTTTTTGAGCCTTTTATCTAAAATGGTTTAAAAAATCGGATTTCGAAGGATATTTTCCATAGGCATAGAGACTAAGCTTGTCTCTGCTTGGAGATTTTGTTTCTCAATTCTAGAAAGCTGCGTTTCTAAAGTGTTAAGGCTAATGTTTGTAAAATTGTTTTGTAGGACAATATTTTTGAGGTTTGTGGTGGTTTCTTCCTAAGGTTTCTTGAGAGGAGAAGCCTCTACCTGGTGCTCACCTATGGAGAAGGTAATTTGTCGCAAAGGAGGATGGTCAGCTTGAATAGTGCCATCTGGAGTCTCCCAGACGGATGTCCTTCTGTTGGTGTTGATAGGTTCTATGGAATTAAAAGGGTAATCAATGTTATGGTCAAAACTATGGAGTTCAAACCATCAAAAAATAAAATATGGGCTCTATGTTCTATTACAAAGTTGTAATAGCTTTCTTGGATCTTTTCTCGTATATCTAGAAAGTGCTTAAAAAACCACGTTCTCTTCGAGAGGTTATGTTCATAAAAGTATTCGTGAATTAATTTTTTATTGATCTCAAAATCCTTTTCAAGGACGTTTAGCTCATTAGCAATATTTTCCAGTTATAACTGAGGCTGAGGATGAATCTGGAGGAGACTGTCATTCAGCATAGACCGGGTGTGGTACTTGGGTACTATATTCTACATTTTGGATGGATGGTGAAGGTATATATGAGGTAGAATACCTTGTCCTTTCAGGGTAATTGTTTCTAGGATAATTGATTTATCATTTATAATGCATGTTGTTCATAGAAGGAAGGCGAGAGGACCGTCCTAGGCTTTCAACAGAGAAGTGGCCTGGAGCTAGTGCTCCTATTAAAGCTAAGTTTTACACTACCTTCAGAGTATTGTATAACTTGTTGTAAGCCGGTATTAGGTTCTGGAAGAGCTAGGGATCGCGCTTCAGGTTCAGCAGCTCCCTCGAGGAATCAATCTTCAGGGAGACTGACATCATTCCATTGTATTGGCCGAGGGATTCTTATGTTTGATCTAGAAAGGTCGGTTTAGAAGAGGAGAGTTTCTCCTTTCTTACTATGTTGTATATTTCTAGTATTAAAAGCAGATATCATAGCTCTGTAATGGACTTTATAGATCAAAGCTATTGGTATTGAGCCATCGAACATTTTGTAATTATGAGTATTAATTTGCAAAAGTGAGGAGGATAAGATATTCTTTTAACTTAACGAGACACTGAAATTTGGATAACAATCGAAAGAGACTGGACCCATGCATAAACTTGATTCAATAGTTCCTAATAAAGAATCATTAAAGTCTCTTATTCGTCCATCTCTAAGGGCCACAAGGACTGAGGAATTTAATCCTTCTTTTGTAAGGGGTTTTAAGCCTACTTGAACCGATCCTATATGGATGTATCGATACCCTTTTTCAATATGTTTTTGCAAGGTTTTTGCTGAAAATAATTTGATAGTATCAATAGGTTTTGTTAAATGGATATCTCGTTCTTGGGTTTTGATAACATAATCTGTTTTAAAAATATTATATCTACTAATTTTATAAATCAGGTCTTTATTGACTTTGGGTATCTCCCAATTGTCAATACTTTGTTCAAAATTTTCTATAGTAAATGTTTCATTTTTTACCAGCTTATTAGCTTTACTACTACCACGCGAAGAGGATGGAGCTCCTCTGCTCCATATAGAACTCATGATTTTGAAACAAAACTTAATCCAGTTTTAGAACTTGGAACAAGCCTTAAATCCTACCCGCCGTGAAAAAGGTGTAGCCTTATATATATTTTTCACGGATTCGGTGAATCTAACATCACCAGTTCAGTTAACATATAACTGAACTAGTTCTAAATCAGATCAGTTAAGGGTTTTTCGCTCCAGTTTTAAATAGAATTAGTTAACTTTTCTCAATTGTTTCGCCTCCACCAACTCCGATGCATTTTCGGATCAGTTAAACTCGTTTTAACTGAATCCTTTAACCTTTTTTCCGCTAGTGGATGGTCATTGTTACTGTCTTAAATTGTTATAGATGTTTCTTGTTAGTGTTGTTCTATTTCCTCTCTCACACTCCTCTATTGTGATGTTGTTGTTACGAAACTGAACAAAAGTTGCTTGACCGAATTTTTTGTTTTTGTATGTTTGGGAAGTCATCATAGGTCTTCTATTTATATTGACCGCTTAGCTGAATTAGACATTGTATATATATTTTTCGACTTCCTTCCAATAACAATAGACGTGTTTATCTAACCCACAACGTGATTGTAGGCGTTAATTTAGAATTTTGCTTTGTAGTTGAATTTATCGGAAAATAGGGTGGATTTTACAGCATTTACACGTGGACATTTGGCATACAAATCTTGATATGTGGAATTGATCCTCAAGCAGCAGTACACGTGGTCAATACTCTCTACTAGCACGTGGTTTTTAGGATTTTGTTTTAGATAATTATATAGATACCAAATGACTCATAATTGTCTATAGCCATAGAGGCCTCTGTATGCACTAAAGTGTTAAATAGTTTCTATTTTGCTACTCCCTTGCATTTCAGGACATGGGACATCCACTTTCCTAGTAGTTCCACTCCTTATATTAACATTTACCAACTAGTTTGGTAAATGAGTGAAAGAAAAAATATTACACAAGACAGAAATTTGGCAAAAAAAAACCGATGTGGATTCAAAGGCACTTGTCCAAGATGAGAAAATTACATTGGTCATGGAAAACATAAAGTTCAATCTCATGGCTCGAAATCAAGCTTTTGTCACATTGGTTACTTTTGGCTTGATGAAGAAGTTAGCTAGCTACTTAATGTTATGTCTTAATAAAGTAGTTAATTTAGTTAAAGTGGGGAGTTGTTTTTGTTTTAAATAAAGCGTGTAAAAGGGTTGGAATCTGATATTGATTTCAGTTACTTGAGCTCTAAGTAGAATGAGTTGTAATCTAGCTAGGTTTGGGGTGCAAGGAAGAATCAAATCCCCTCAAAAAGTGGTGTGTGAATGTTGTGTGACTCTTAGAGGATTTCTGTTATTGTGAGATTTAAGGGAAGATCTACAAATCTTTCCTAAATTTAGTCTTTTCCTTAATTTTTGCCCAAATTCTAGATTGGTTTTAAGTGAAAAGTTTCCTCTATTTCTCTCGTGCTAGAAAGATTTTCTTGCTTCTTATTAATATAAATACACATCTAGCCCATTACAAGGGAGAGTAATTTGGTAAAAAAAAAACATTGTTATTGTTTGTGAGGTAATTTCATAAGCTTTATTCTTCCATTAATTAATGTTCAGGAGTGTTTATTAATTAGGGGGTGTTTGGTTCATAGAGGGGAAATGGTAAGGGTTTAAGAAAGGGAAACAAGGAGAATGGAAAGGCAAGCCCTTAGATTTACTGTGTTGTTTGTTTCAAGATATCTAAGGGAAACCTTAATATATCACCACCTCTCCACCACCACCACCACCACCACCACCACCACACTTTTACTTTAAAATTAAATCACTTTGCTGCCACCCCACCCCTTCTTTCGGCGCTGCCTCCCTCACCGTCGTCCTCTCCTTTCGGCGCCGCCTCCCTTACCGCCTTCTTCTTCTTTTGGCGTCGCAGCCCCACCCCCTTCTCCTTCCTTCGGCGTCGTTGCCCCACCCCCTTCCCTTCTTTCGCTGTTGATCGACTCTCTCTCCTTCGCTGTTGATGTGGTGGTGCTTATAGGTGGCTGGGTGGCCTTTGGGTGGCGGTGGAGGACCTTTTTCGCTCTATTTTCTTAGATTTACTTGCTGAGGGTGGTTGGTTTTTTCGTGGGTCATGGTTGGTTTGTTCTGTGAGTATGGCTGGTTTTCGGGGATAGATTGTCGGAGGTGGATTTTCGAGGTGTGGTGGTGGGTTTTCGAGAATGGGGGTGGATTTTCGGGTGTGGTGGTGGTGTTTTCGGGAATGGGGTGGGTTTTCGGGTGTGGGTGTGGGGAATCTCCGACGGGTGGTTGGCGTGGGGCCGGTGTTGGCGGTTGGCGGTGGGCGTGGGGCGGTGATGGTGGTTATGGTGGCGGGGCTGACTGTGGCTGGTATTAGTGGTTGGGTCAAGTGACAGTGGAGTGGTCAAGGAGGTGGTCAAGGAAAGGGTAAGTGAAACCTTGGGGTAGGGTGGGGAATGGATGTAGAGGAGTTTGGGGGTAAGGATAGGGCAAAGGGAATGATTGAATCGATCAAACAAACAGCAAGTAAGGGAATCAAGTAAGTTGATTTCCTTACCCTTTCCTAAAACCCTCTAACCAAACGCCCCCTCAGTGTTTATACAATTTAATTCCAAGAGTGGTTTGAGTGTGTTTACGATTTATTGATGAGAATTTAGGAGTGATCACTTAACATTGAAATATCAGTTTCCTTGTGTTCATAATTCTAGACTTATGGTTTCATTTACCTAAGTGGCGTTTCTCTTCGAATACTCAGCTTAGCATTCATAGTCATTAGAGTCAAGTTGGCTACTGTGCACCAATCACCATGCATTAGGTACAACCTTCATATTTTTTGATGATTGTTTCTTGTTTTACAATGCCGCCAAAGTACAACCTAAGCTAACAACAATGTCCTCAGATTCAAAAGAAGGATATTGTTGGGCCAACCTGCACAAGGTTTTAAGACCTGAGGGGAAAACAAAATATGACCCAACAACAAACATCTACCAAATAATTTCGCGGAAGAACAAAAGAATGCATGCACTAAAACATCAATTAATACCTACAACTCTATTCATGCTTTTGACAGCTCCCAGTGGCATTTCTGTAGTGCGAGAACTCATCAGGGAAACGAGGAGGTTTTGCATTCAAAGCAAAGATGATCTTTACACAAATCTTGCAGCTTGTAAGAAAATTGTGCTCCAAGCTAGAATTCCAACCATTAGTAATATTGAAGAGCTTTGAAAATATATACTGCAAGGAGAACCTGAACTCATCGCATTCATAGATGGTGCACTCGCATTGGCAAAGGTGCCATTGAGACCACCAATAGATTCGTATGTGCAATTATCATGACCTGTAGCACATTATAAACAAAAAAATTATATAGACTTAGAGAAAAAAAAAACATAGCAGGTATGTCGCAAAAATTGCGGCAAGAAGTTCATGGTTCTGATCATACTTGGATCAGTGGTGGTGATTTCAGCAACACCATTGAAGTCACAAGATCCTGGAGTTCTCCCTGTCTGCTGATAATATGTGTTGAAAGCATAAGTAGCATGAGCAAACACATTATCAGGCTCATAGCAAGGCTCACCCTGCAACAAAGCCGAACAATCCACCTTCCCAGGCCCACAGGCCCAGTCCAAGGCAGCCTGCAACATCCTCTTGTCAGCCCCATCTCTTGCAGTACAATAAGTTTGGTTTGTTGTATCATTAGCCAAAACAGACCCTGCCTCAGTTAGATGCAAGATATAGATTGGCTTCCCATTTGAATCAAACAATCCCCAGTTCTTTTCTGAGGTGGACCCTGACTTTATATCCTCGTTGTATAGCTCATAAATGTAAGTACTAACAGCGATTCCTGGGTGTTTCGGTGTTCCTGTATTGTTGAGAACATGCTTTATCAGATTGCTGTTATATGTATTGGCATTCTCAAGAGTGGCATCAGGCTCCTTAGCATCTCCCTTGGATGGCCAGCCTGACTCAGTCACCACAATGGGGATGTTGGTGAAATTGAGATCAGCCATGGCAAAGTAAGCGGCATCCACCATTGCGTCAAAGACGTTAGTGTAGTGCAGGAGTGTATTGGCATCGACTGCCTCTTTATTAGCAGAAAGAGGTTGAAATAGAGCATAATCTAAGGGAATTACACCATTAGAATTCATGTAGTCATAGTAAGGATATATGTTGAGCATGAGATATGAGTTAGTTGATTGCAAGAATTTAAACATTGGGACCAGGACTGGGAGTAAGGAATGGTTAAAAAAGGCCTGGGAAGGAGGGAAAGAATCAAGGATAACTGAAGTAGATAGAGGTGTTGAAACTTTGATCTGCCTTTCAAGATTCGACGCTACAAGTGCAGACTGGATAAATCTCAGGGCATTCACAAGAATAGGAGCAGCATTTGGGATGGTACTTAAAACCTCAGAACCAACACAAATTGTAGTAATGTTAGTTGTCGGATAATGGGCAACCACATATTGTGAAACCCACTTGGCTGCAGTAGAGTTTGATTGCCCGATACCAAGGAGTTGCTCGTTGGGAACCGTGATAGCAACTTGTATTCCTGTATTTGCAAGGGCAACGAGCATTCCCTTGTCAGCATCATATAGCCGAACGTGCCTAATATGCTGGGATTTCAGAAGCGCAACCACTTGAGTGGGATGAGGCATGTCTGAGAGGTCTGTTCCTATATTCACTCCAAGAAAAGCATCTGCAATGAATAATAAAAGTGTATAAACATCATGATTATGGAAGTTGCACAATAATAGAGCATAACAGTAGGTGTTTGAGTTCATTCCTATTAATATGGTATAGAAAGACATTTTTACCATCATGCATAGGCTGATTCCATGGCATTACTTAGTAGCTTATGCATAAATGAGTATTTCTGTAAACTCTTTGAACCCTCGAAATTCTAATTGCTTGCTACTAAGTGCTAGCAACAAAACCGCGCCACAAAAGACCAGAAAACTCATGGTATTGGATTCATCAAACAAGAAAATGAAACCATCAACCAACACAGTTTCTACTTCCTCAACTCTAACAATTTAATGACATTATGTCTACCAACCTCTGAAAGACAAGTATAACTAGACATAACTTCTCCACATTCAATTAAACATTAAGAATATGTTGTCTTATAATGCAGCAGCTTTAACAATTCATAATTTTTTCCGAAACCAAGATCGTAGCTTTTCTCAAGAATGCACATATCTGAACTTCATAGTATTACAAACTCAGCAACTAGTTCACTTAAAAGATGTTCTCTTAACAAAATTCTCCAATCCTATAACTTCATAAATTGGCCAGAAAATTATCCAAAATTCCAAAAACCAAAACTATCCATCAATAGAATATAATGCCACAAATTCTGGGTTTCCCATTTCTCAAGTAGATAAATATAATGCATCAACATAATTCCATTTTTGTGGTAATTCGCAGCCCATTAAACCCAATGCAAATACCATTCCAACAAAGCTGCCTCGAAACTTTAATGTTTGACTCATGACATTAACGAGGTTACACAGTCTTCCAACTTAAATTAAACAATAAACCATCTTATGCATAAACTTAGGAGTATAAAACAACCACATAGAAAACAAATATACAAATGTTTTTATCCAACTCTCCAAATACAAGAACATACCCTCTCCTTTCTTTTCTAAAAAGTGCTAATTTTCAACCAACTAGAAAAATAGGCATTTAATTGAAGGAAATTGTTATATTCTTATACTTCAAAAATTGATAATGACATTACAAATACCATTTCAATACAAAATTTAAATTCTTTGACTAAAAATTTGGAAAATTTAGTGAGGGTAGAAGACTAAAAGTAGTCATACTGTCATGCATTCAATAACTTTTGTTCTTTTCCAACTCCTATTTGTTTTTCTGCTAAGCATTTAATTAATGGTTTAACATAAATGTATTGCATACTGGAAAATCTTTAGTACCCACATATATTGATATTGCCAAAACACCTAAATTAACCCAAAATTTCAAATTTATAGATATTAAAAAAAGGACAGCAAAAAGAAATTGAAGAAAACAAGAAGAAAAAAAATACGGTGAAGCAAGTTTCACGAACCCAAAAATGCAAATTTAGTGACAAATTTAACAAATAAGAAAAACCCAAAAGTTAATCTCATAAGATTGACATAAAAAACTCACCTTCAGCACTAACAATCGAAAGAGTTAACAAAAGAAGTAGAATAACAGCAGGCTCAGCAGCCATGTTTGGCTCTTCAAGCTAAGAAAGAAAATTAGAGAGGAAGAGAGAGACAAATAAATGGAGATTTGAGTGTAAGGGGGAAAAAAGCAGGGGACTTTAAGAGGGAAATAATAGAACAAATTATCGAGATTTTGATGTCAGAAGATCAGACGGCAGAGAAATCATATGGAGTTTTTTTTTACTTTTTTGTGTAAGACTCTTTGCAATAAAATTATGGTGAGGGGCTAACGTCCTATATTTTTTTTTTTTTCACTTATTTTCAGTTCCTCCCTGTTCAAAATAAAGTCTAGAATACCTCACTTTATTTCTTTAATGGTCACTCTAAGTTAGTCTTGCATGGACCCAGTTCACAATAATATTATTGTGGATCAAATCCACTTATTTAACATAGTAACCTTTTTTTTTTTTTTTTCCATATAGTAACATTTTAAAATTTTAAGTTACACTATACTATTACTATCTATTATAGTTACCGTTTTTTTTAATATAATCACTCTTTCTCACATTAGTTTATCATAATGAAATTTCCACTTTATAACATAGTAATCTTTTTTTCACATAGTCAAACTTGACAATTTATACCTACTCATTTTTTATATCTATTTTTTTATATGTGACCTTTTTTTTTTCATAAATCATATGAATTAGTATTATGTCCACATAAATTTAGTGTGGATCAATTGTCCATATAAGTTTTTTACGGTCACTTTATAGATTAAAACAGTCACTTTATAAATTAGAGCTAATATTTTAAGATAATGGATCATTTTGTATCTTAACAGAATCACTTTGAGGGTTAATAATTCTCTTAGAACGGCAAGTTAGCCTTATTGTTTTATATGAGATTTTGTATTTTTTGGTTGAAAACAATTTTACATAACAACTTGGCGAGAAAATCAGACAGTTTTTGTTGGTAGCTGTGGCAGTGTGTGTAGCCGTTACTGGTTTTTTCGAGTTTTTCACACAAAGGTTTGTTTTTATTTTTTGGATAAAATGCTTCATTTGTAGCTTTTAGCCTTTTAAGGTGAGAGTAGTGTAATTGGGGAGAGTGTAAAAGGAGAGAATGATAAAAAAAGGAAGAAAAGAGGACAATGAAGTGGGACCCTACTTGATAAAGAGACAGCAAAGGGATGTATAATCACGTAATATGTGCAAAAAATGTTGGTAGTTTATTTTCGTTTAGGAGAGAGAGTGGGGTGTACTGTACTATTACAGTATCTGTGCAAAACTTGTAAGGCAATTTCTTTATAAAAAAAAAAAAATAGTTCAACGGTCATATATACATTTTGTTTAGGAATTTTCTGGTTTATTAGGGAAGAGTGTTGTAGTATTCTTTTCCTATTATGAAAATAGAGTGGAGCGGGAATAAAAGAGAAACTGTGTCCTCTCAAAAAAAAAAAAAAAAAAAAAGAGAAACTGTGTATGATAAACTGTCAATTTCTTTATTCAATAGGCAATCTATTTATCATTTTATTATATAAAGCTAAAAAAATTTGCACATGTGTCATGTAGGTAAGGCTATGAAATCTTATGTGTCAATTAAAAATCAATTTTTTTTTGCCACGTGTACAAGACCTAAATAATGGACAAGTGGCATAAATAAATTCGAAATGAGATAGATTTGCACAAAATCAGCCAAGTTTATGTTCAATCTCTGATTTATGGTTATTTATGACTCTAATTAGGCAATTAGGCTTTGTTCTTTTGGAATGAATTAATGATAATTCAGTTCAGTTCAGATAAATTCAGTTCAGTTCAGGAAAATTCAGTTCAGTTCAATTAGTTTTCTCTCATAGTTTTCATTCATTTCAGTTCACTTCAGACAAATTAAGTTCAGTTCAGTTCAGACAAATTCAATCCAAAAATACAGAGCCTTAGCATCCTCAATTCTTTATGCACATAAATTACAATTGATTCATTACCTTTTTTTTCATTAAATTTTTTTTTGGTAAAATGTAAGAATATATTACCAAAGAGCAATAAAAGCCACCAAATACAATTTAACACCAAAAGTAGTGGGAAACTACTAAAACAAACCTCCTAATTACAATCCATACTTAAAGCATCAAACCAATCTATCTCGGCTACTGACCATTTGCAGTCAATCTTAGATCTTATTCTAATACAAACATCATGTTTAATCCTTCTCACAATTATCTCAGCTACTGACCATTTTTTTTTTTATTAATTTGATTGACAACAAAATCGTAATTATGGTAGGGAATCCGAAATTTAAATCAACCTTGATTTTAGGTATCTTAATTTGGCATTTATTATAATCAAGTTTTTATATACCTATTCAATACTAAATCATTGCCAAATTAGATTATCTTGATTGATACAAAGAATGTTACTTATGGAAATGATTTTAAAATCTCAATCAACCTTTATTTTGGGATTTTTAATTGTCAATCAAACTTATTTTCAGATTTTAATAATAAAAATCAATGTTATGTACGATATTACAAGTATAAATAGACATGATACCAGAGCTTACGACTATTCTTTGCATAGCCGTCCAAATAGATTCAACCTAATATATTCAAAGTCTTTTTTCTTCTTAATACAATATCGTCATGGGCTCATAGCAACATCATCTCCCTCACAAGAACTTTGCATTATTTTATAGCACTTGCTTAGCTGTTATACGCAGGCTGTTGCTGCATGTACCTGACCTATGCTACTTTAACGGCCCGTTTGGTTAGTGGTCATATATAGTGGTAATGGTAATGAAATTTAGTGTAAATTTGTAAAGAAGTTCTCATGTCAATGACCATGGGAATGAAACTTTATCACAAAACATGGGTTTCCTCTTATAAATTTCCATTACCACCCAATACCACCTTCCCAAGTGGTAATGGATAGTAATGAGATTTTAGGAAGAAAATGGATATCTTGGGATGGAGTAGCACTACCATAGGTAATGACATTGGATTTCTAGTACAAATTTGCACTATAATGCATTACCATTCCCACTATTTATGACCTCTCACCAAACGAGCCGTAAGAGTGCGCGCCGAAAACGGCATTTTGTTTAACTGGTTGTTCTTCCATTGAAGTTTGATTTAAGTGAGCACTCCGTTTAAGTACACAAAAGTGAAGTTTCTGCTGTTGTGCAGATGCAAGTTCGGCAAAGTTGGGATTTTGGGTTGTATAACCCTCTCAGTCTCAGCTCCCAAAATTATTAAGTGCAAAATTCGAATAGGAAATAAAAATATGAACTTATTTAATCCCTTGCTTTTTTATATTATAATTTTTCGATGGAAGGTATACAAGAATTAGGTCAATCTTCTCTCAAGATTGAATCTTAATTCACCTATAGCAATAATATAAGATAATATACTGTTTATAAGGATTGGTATCTTGGATGTTGGGATCAAGAAAAGCAGCATAAGTATAGTCAACAGTGCCATTAGCTTCTGACTTATGACTTATGAGGAAGTGATGGACCATTGGACCTAAATGGAGAAGTAAAGATGTACACCATCCATAAGGAGTTGGATTTTTCTTCTTCATGTTAATTAAATTTTCATACAATGAATGTTGGAGTTGCAAGCCCATTAAAGGTAAGCTCAATATAAATTGGTGAGATGGTCACACTTCCATAGTACCATTCAATGTTTGAGCCTTCGAGGCATGTTTGAAAGTACAATCAATTCCCACATACATATTCCATTTCGTGCTATGTAGAGTTAAATTTTTATTTGAGCCTTTGAGACATGTTTGAAAGGATCAACCGCAATGTAAAATTATTTTGTTATATATATATATATATATATATATGGAGTATTGGAAATTATTTAAGATTAAAAGTAGTGGATATAGGAAGTAGTCTAATCTTATGGATTAATTTAATAATGTTAGTTCAATATCTTTTTAAATAAATTATTAGTACTTAGTAGTATATGTATATATTTAATAGTACAGAGTATTTGCAATCAATGTTAAATTACAAACGTTCAAATCAAGAGTTCATTCAATCAAGTGGTCTATAGCTCTCAAAACAAAGTGTTCTACACTCTTTGATGATAACGGGATACAGTCCTTTGATGTTGAGCATGATAGGGGGCTAAGAACGAACAATGTGTCTCAGTTTAGGATGGAGAACGAAGCTAAAACAACAACTTGATCATGAAGTCGAAGATGACCAAGGATCAGAAGCTAGCAGAGCATGAACAAAGGAGAGAGAAAATGGGTCAGCAATGAAGAAGGAGGAATAAGAAGGTGCAGACAAGGCCCAAGCAATGTTTTGTTATTCATTTGTAACTGATTGCCTTCTATAAATAGTTGGTAGGAGTATGTAAATATAGACTAAATTAGTTTTTAAAATTGATTTTTTTTAACCTTCCATTTTAACCGAATTTTAATCTCTTTGGAATGATAGATAACATTAAATAAGGATACTAACTATTTTAGCCTTAATTTTAGGGATAAGATAAAAGATTTGTAACTAATAAAACTATACGGATCATATGGACTCAAACTTTTTCATATTTTATCCTTAATTTTAGGTACTACTGAAGTACTTTTTTAAATGCATTAAGGGGGCGTTTGGTTCACCAAGGGGAAAGAGAAAGGGTTTAAGAAAGGGAAATTAGGTGAATGGAAAGCCAAACCCTTAGATTTAGTAGGTTGTTTGTTTCAAAATATCTAGGTTATCGGTCATAATAATAATAATAATAATAATAATAATAATAATAATAATAATAATAAAAATAATAATAATAAAAATAGTAATAGTAATTGTTTAGTCCTCTGCTTGTCCAACAGGTAAGCTATATGCTGAGCTTTATTGTCTAGCAAGTAAACTAGTATCCCTTAGATGTTCTTCACTTGGAGACTTGTGCAACAATGTCTGAATTAACTTAGTCCAAGCCTGAGCTTCGTTCCCGAACCTGCAAAAAGGGACCCACCCTGGAGGTTTGGGTGGTGGTTCCCCCTCCGAAACTTAAGTCAGATATCAGGAGTTGTAAAGAAAAAGTAGATATAGAGAGAGAAAGTGAGAGAGTATTTTTACAGAGTAACTTTGCACTGTTTGCCTTGAATGATATTTCTCCTGATTTCAGGGGTATTTATAGTGATTGCAAGATGACAGCTAACCTTAAAAATTACCCTAGAATAGTGGCCTCTGATTGGCTAAGCAATCAGATCCTGACACTTGGCAGACCATGATAAGTAAGAGGTTATCAACCACTCACTTGCAGCCACCTACAAGGGGCTGGGCTCTGACTATCTTTTGGGCCAGGAAAGTAAGCCTTTTTCCCCCAACTGAATAGAACCCAAGGTTTATATGTTTTTTCTTTATTTATTAGGTGAGGACACATGTACGGCTCTGATGAGCCCAAGTGTCTTTAAAGGAGCCGTAGATTTTTAGGCTACAACATTTGCCCCTAAAAGGGTTTTCACGTTGGCCCATCTGACGGTTAACACCCTTTTACTCAAGGTAGTTTATTCAAATTCAAAAATGGAGGCAGCGATGCGCCCTTTCCTGGGTTTTACCGGTCATGATCGACCGTTTTACACCTTTTTTCGGTCATCCTTTATCGGCTCAATGGGTTTCTTACCCTCCTATACCCTTGGGGTGAGCACATTAAATCATTGCACACCTTGAGAGAATTTTTCTAGAGAGAGAAGCTCTGTAAATTTTTCTACAGAGAGAGAGTGATCGTCCAGCCTCGGCCTTCTTCACCAAATCGTCCAGGCGTTTCAGCAGGTATCTTTTCTTTGTTCTTTATTCTTTCTTTTATTCTTCGGTTTTTTCACCATATACTTCCGACAAATTGGAAAATTCACCATATACCCTTAATGTTTCAGAAATTCACCATATACCCCTGAGTTTTCAAAATTGTGCACCATGTACCCTTTTTGCTAACGGATGTTAACTCGCCGTTAGTTTTATTTACGATTTTGCCACCATTATCCCCTAACCCTAACTGTAACTCTAATCTAAATCCTAACCCTAAAATCTAAACCCTAATCCTTAACCCTAAGCCCACCCCTCCCTAAACCCTAAGTCCAACCTTCCACCCCCACCCCCTCCCCTCCCCTCCACCCCCCCTCTCCCCTCCCCACCCCCTCCCCCCCCCCCACCCCCACCCCCTCCCCTCCCCCGTCATGACCCCCACCCTTCCCCCGTCGCAGCCCCCCACCCTTCCCCCGTCGTCGCGACCCCATCCTCACCCCCTCCCCTCCCCGTCGCAGCCCCCCCCCTTCCCCCCCGTTTCGGCCCCATCCCTCCCCACCCCTCCCCCAGTCCGCAGCCCCCAATCCCTCCCCCCCTCCGCCCGCCGCGCCCAGCCCCCCCCCCGCCGGCCCAGGACCACCATTCGAACCAACCCACACTCCTCCCGTACGTGCTCTCTCTCTCTCTCCACCATTCGAACCACCATCTCCACCATTCGAAATCGAGCCACCCTAAAAATCGAGCCACCTTAGAAATCAAGCCTAATTCATTCGGGCGGAGGGATTTTCGAATTCTACGGGGAGGGGTGGGGGTGGGTTTCGAATTCTAACAAGATTCGGCGGGGAGAAGGGGAAGGGGGAAATCGACGAGGGAGGGGGTGGGGGTGGGTGGGGGGGAGGGGGAGGAGAGCAGCGACGGGTTAGGGTTTCGGGGAGGATGGGTTAGGGTTTGGGTAGGGTTAGAATTAGGGATTAGGGGTTAATGATGGCAATATTGTAAATAACATTAACGGTAATCTAACGTCCGTTAGAAAAAGGGTGTTTGGTGAACATTTTCGGAAACTTAGGGGTATATGGTGAATTTTTGAAACATTGAGGGTATATGGTGAATTTCTTGATTTGTCAGGGGTATATTTTTCTCTTAGAAAATCAATAAAATGGAATCTTCTTCGTCAAATAATCCTTGCCGACCAAGAGCTTGTCTTGACCCTAGAACCGAGAGTGTTTCTTCTTCGGCACATTCTAGAGTTGGACCTCTTCGAGCCGAGTATATATTTTTTTTGTGGTTTTGGCCGAGAAAGTCAGACGACCCAGTCTTTACCTGTGCAGGGTAATCTGGCGCGCGTCAAGCAAACGGCCCGTCTAATCCCATCAAATAGTTCAGACATGGAGGAATCTACTGGACGAGTTCCAGATGAGATGAGAGAGATCCAAAGTGTTGGGCCTTTGGGCGGCCCCCTTTCCCCTAGCCGCAGCTTTGAGGGCTCCCAAAAAAATCCTGAAGCCAGTCCGTCTGGCCGGTACACCGAGATGGAGGAAACTGGCGAGGACAATAAAGGCAGTGATTCTGGCGCCGCCGATGAGTCAGACGAAGCCTCCACTACTTCGTCTGAGATTAGAAGACGCCTAGGTCCCCTTTCTGACCCCGCATTTATTTTGGCCAATCGCAAATGGTTAGAAAAAATAGGACCGCACCCTAGTTATTTGTCCAATTTCATGCCCATGCCGGGCTTTTCTTTCGTCATCCCTAATAAGGAGGCCACCATTTTGGAGCGCTCCTAAAAATCACTTCGCCGTTTACAAGCTGGCCTTGGACGCGGGATTAAGGTTCCCCCTCCATGACTTTATAGAACAAGTGCTTCGCTATTACAACATCGGCCACAACCAACTGGCTCCAAATGCCTGGCACAACGTCCTGACATTTATAGCCGTCTACGAGTTGTGCGGCCTGACCCTCTCTATCCAAGCCTTCACCCATATTCATTATGCGGCTAAGGTTCCTGGTGTTGTGGATGGAACATGGCTCAGTATCTGCAACCGCCCTGACTTTCTAACTGCCTGGGGCAAGCCGTCAAAGATGCATGAATGGAAGGCTGACTTCATCTTCCTAAGGGCGGCCAACGACTCTGCCACGGAGGGCTTCCGATTCTATAACCGAGCCGTCACAAATACCGGACGAAATCAGTCCTGGCTGGAGTTGGAGGACCATTATGACGAGGAGGTAGTGGAGTACTTCTGAATAAAGGAGTACTCCAGGCCCGGCCAGTCATCCTTTAAAGGACCAGCTAACTGGATACCCTTTAAGGAAATATTTTACAGTGACGATTTCTTGGTCGCCGCTGGCTTGCGGTTGGCCGAAGATAGAGGTATACATTCAAATTCCCAAGTAAAATGCTTCGTCCGTAGTCCATATCGGACTAACCCCCTTTCTTCTCTTTTTTGCAGACTCGGCCAGAACACGTCTCAAGCATTCTTGGTCGGGGGATATAAGCATGTCGAAATTCACAGACAACTTATGGGAGGAGTACGCCAAGAGCAGTGCTGAGAAAAGGACTGAAACACTGGTAAATTTTTTTTTTTTTTTTTTGGACGAGGATCATTCGGCCTCGTCAAGGATTTACTTACAACCCTTGGACGAGAGTCACCCAAAGAAGGAAAGCGTCTAAGCCTGGACGTCCACCTTCTTTGGGCCAGTCTCGTCTGAGATGTTGAACGGCTTTGGACGAGCACCATTTGGATTCGTCCAAGTTTGTTATCAGTCTTTGGACGAGAATCATTCGAAGAAGGAAATCGTCCATGCTTGGACGACCACCTTCTTTGGGCCCATCTCGTCTGAAGAACTTTGAATTCCAATACTGGACGAAGAGCTGATTTCCTGTCCTTAGAAGGAAATCTTTTTAGTCCGTCCACTTTTGGACGGCTTCCTTCTTTGCATCACCTTCGTCTGTGTGCGGAAATTTCTTTGGACGAGGTTCCCTTAGGAAAGGGGGTGTCCATTCTAGGACGCCTTCCTTTTTTGGGTGATTCTTGTCTGTAGCCTTATGAATAGTTTATAGCTTTTGCTCTTTGGACGACCATTATTGTAACTTGTTCATTTCTTGCAGAAAAATGCCCCTACCAACAAACTTCCTCCTGGTAAGTCCTCCTCGTCCAAAAAGAGGCCTACCACCACTGCAGACCAACCTCCGACCAAAAAGGTCAAGGGTTTTACCCGAAAGAAGACGGAGAAGACTACTCCGGCTGGTGGAGTTGGAGAGAAGACCATGCCTCCTCCGAAGGACAAAGTCTTGTAAGAGGGGCCTTCCACTGCTGTCCCTGCCGAGGGGGAGAATAGTTCTGATCTTGCTGGTCAGATGGACGCTCTTCCTGCGGACTCTGCAGAAATCAAGCCAGAGTCGGCCTTGGCTTTGGTTATTCCGGAGCCTGGGACGGCTACTGAGAACTACCCGGACATTAGCGGCTCGGTAGCGAAGCTGGTTTCGCAGATGCCACTAGTTGTTAGGACGGCCTCCATCTCGTCTAGTGAGTCGTATTATCCAAACATAGTTAGGACGGTTCGGGTCGACGGACGGTCCATGAGTCCGTCCAATAGACAAGCCATTGTCTTTCCAATCAAGATAACTGACTCTCTCCCTCTTTCAAATAAGGGTAAAGGACCAACTTTACCCTCAGCTACTCCCACCATAGATTCGAACGAGGAGTCTTCTGCTGCCTTTGCCAAAATGTCCAAACCAGAAAGAGATCGGCTTAAGCAGGAGCTCTTCAAAAATTACCCAGAGTCCTATATTAAATGATTAAGGGGAGCATCATCCGGGCATGTGGGCTACATGTCTCAACTTACTGCTGAGGTATAACTTGCTGCCGCTTTTGTTTTATACTTGTACAAATTTCCTTTTTTGTAACTCGTCTAATGACTTGTTTTGCTTTCGTTGTTCCAGCTTTTTGCTCGCAGCATGCTGACTAAAGAGTGGGCGAGGTAGCTTATAAAGGAGAACAAGCAACTCGTCCACCTTGCTACGACGGTAAGCGACAAGGCCATCCATGACATTGAGATGGCCAACACTCTCCATCGCCAGTCACTGGAGGCCTTGGAGAAGAGATCAGCAAACCTGGAGTCCGCAAACAAGAACTATCTTGTTACCATCAACCAGTTGTACACAGAGCAAGACCGACTGAAAATGGTCCTTGACGCCGTCTCAACTAAGTTGAAGGGTGAAAGGGATACTGCTCTTCTGGCCGCTGCCCAACTGAGAAGGGAGAATATTCTCCTAAGGGCGAAAAATGCCCGTCTGCAGAAGGAAGCGGCCCAGGCCTTTGACGACGCCAAGGAAGGCTTGGCTCAAGTCATCGAGACATCCAAAGACTGGGCCGTCAAAGCTTTTAGGATGCTGGCTGAGCCTAGCGAGGTTCCCAGCTTCGTTCGCCGTCTGGAATTTCAACAGAACATTCATTGTGCCATGGTTTGTGTCGAGGAGCCTTCGGAATTCTTAGACTCGGACGACGAGGCTGTGGTCGAGGAAGAAGCCCCTGAAGGCGACCAAGAAACTCGCGCTGAAGATGAATCATAGTTTTAGGTTTATTTTCCTAAGTTTCTTGGCTTGTTTGCCGTCGTAGCTTTGTCTCTTCTAGTCTTAAGCTGTAAATTTTTGCCAAGTGTAAATGAAAAGACTTTTGGCCAATTGCTTGTCCTTTCTTTTCTTGCATTCCAATTTTGACTAAGTATAAAATGAGCCTCGTCCTGAATGTTGGATGATCTACACACATGTTTAAGGAAAGAGCAACGTCCTGGTCTATAGACGATCGTAAATCTTTCCAAAATGCATCCAAGTAGAAAAAGAGACTCGTCCTGGACTTTTGGGCGGTCTATAAAATATAAATAAAGTAAGCTTGCCAACCCTGATCCTTGCTCTTGGACGGTCGATAATCTTTCCAAAATATAGCCAAGTACAAAAAGGGACTCGTCCTGGAACTTTGGACGGTTTGCAAAATAAATATAGGGGAAGATTGCCATCCTTGTCCTTGGACGATCGTGAATCTTTCCAAAAAGTAGCCAAGTACTTAGTTAGATTCGTCCTGGAACTTTGGACGGTCTTCTTATTTAGACGAGTCTTGCCAAAAGGAGGAAAGCGGCCAATACATATTGGTTTTGTGGACGAGCCACGCTTTAGCCGTTTTTCTCGAGTTGGTAACACTCGTCCGGCGGTATCGAACCATCACAAGGGCATTTTTTGACTAGTTCGTCCTGGTTTTTGGACAACCGTTTCCCTTTAGCTCGTCCTATAGGCTTGGCTCATCCCCCCTTCTTGGGCTTAGCTCAACTGTACATGATGGGCGAGCCATAGCCCAAGAAGGAGAGTGGCCAACGTTGGCCACACCTACTGAAATTGCTAAGGACGAGCTTTAGATACATGTTCAAACCATGTCTTAGCCGACTTCCTTGAGGGAGCAACACTAGTCAGGAAGTAGTGATCCCTTACTAGGGTCTTTTACTACATAGCTGACCGTGCATTTGAAAGTAAGTATCCTTTACTAAGGGCTTATTTCGGGTCAGTTTTCTCATAAAGACTTTGACGTTTCTCTTACTAGAGATTTTGTCAATTTGTTGGCCATTTATGTGTTGCTACCATTTAGGCTGTTACACTTTGGCCGGTCTCTTCGAGGGAGTGATGTTCGGCAGAGAAGTGAGTATTTTTGACGCTCTATTGCTCTTTGTATTTTTGTCCAAGTTATTGTCACTTATAGACTAAAACTGATTTAATGCCCCAAAGTGAACCAACTTGGTAAAAATAAACAAAGGCGATAAGAAAGTAGGAATTGTATTATATGAATTTTGCTTGACTAAATGCCAAGATACATGTATACAATTCTTTTTCTCTAGCATGTGCCGTGGCACTTTGGGTGACTACAAACTACTGGCTAGTTTCATGGTGATTAACCGAGTTTAGACGTGGTACTTCTTCAGAGTGTATGAGTTCTAAGTGCGCTGTATTGGTCGTCCATCCAGATCTTGGAGACGAAAGGTTCCGCTTCGCACCTCTTGGACAATCAGATAAGGTCCTTCCCAATTTGGTGTTAGCTTCCCCAGCTCTTTAGCTCGTCCAACCGCCTCCATCTTCCTTAGGACCAGATCCCCCACCTTGAGTGGTCGTCTAGCGACTCTATTGTTGAACTCCCGAGCCATTCGCAGCTTGTACAATTGCATTCTTAGCAAGGCATTGCCCCTGACTTCTAGTACTTGATCCAAAGCCGTGCGCAATGCAGCCCAGTTGGCATCTTCCGTGTACAACATGACTCGCAGGGTGGGTTCTTCAATCTCAATGGGCAAGACGGCTTCAGTTGCCATAAACTAACATGAAGGGTGTCTCCCCTGTAGAATTTTTCCACAGCTACTATCACAAACTTCTTTTGCCCAACGGCCACCGGGAAAGGTCCTAGGATATCCATGCCCCATTTGGCAAAAGGCAGAGGGAACAAGATGGGACTTAAGTAGTTGGACGACTTCTGATGCAGGGTTCCATGATTCTGACAACTGTCGCACTTCTTTCAATGGACGAGGGCGTTCTCCTTTAAAGTAGGCCAGTAGTACCCCGTCCTTAAAGCCTTTTCTCCCAATGCTCTTCCCCCAATGTGATATGCACAAGCTCCTTCAGAACCGCTAGACCATCTTCTCTGGTGATGCACTTGAGGAGAGGGCGGTTGAATGACTTATTGTAAAGGGTCTCATCCCATAGTTCAAACCACTTGTCTCGAGCCTTCACATACTTAGCCTCCATAGGATCCGAAGGCAGCCATCCTGTTTTCTTGTATTCTATTATAGGCTCCATCCAAACTGCCCCTCGGCTAAGAAACATGATTTGTTCTCGGTCAATACTCTTTTTGGGTTTAACTTCCCAAAACACTGTTCTTGACGCATCACCTTCAGCCGAGCTGGCCAATTTTGAGAGAGCGTCTGCTTGATGATTTTCTGACCTTGGCACTTGGTCAAGAACAAATCGCTTCAAAGGCTCAATCTCCTCTTTGATCAGATGCATATATTTGCCCACATCGATGCTTCTTTACATTCAAAATCCCTGTTGACTTGACTGACGACCAAGAGAGAGTCTGATTTGGCCTCAATTTCCAGAGCTCCTGCCGCTTTACACATTTTGATTCCAGCTAAAAGTGCTTCATATTCGGCTTCGTTATTTGACGCTTGAAATTGGAATCATAGCGCATATTCAAACTTGTCTCCTTCTGGAGATTGACATATGATTCCTGCCCCACATCCATTGACAGTGGACGATCCATCAACCATGAGCGTCCAATGCTTCCTCCCTTCAGCTGGATCAAATATTGGTTCTATAGTTGGCCGAGTAAGCTCAACTATAAAATCTGCCAAGGCTTGCCCCTTAATGGCTTTCCTTGGTTCAAATGATATATCAAACATGTTAAGCTCAACAACCCATTTTAACATCCGACCGGCGGCTTCCATCTTTTGCAAAACTTGCTTCAAGGGCTGGTCAGTGTAGACGAGTATACTGTGCGGCAAGAAATAGGGTCTTAACTTTCTACTGGCCATGACGAGGGCCAATCCAAACTTCCCGACTGGAGTGTACCTATTTTCCGCATCCTTGAGCACATGACTAACAAAGTATATTGGAACTTGCACGGACTCTCTTTCAGCCAAAAGACCAACACTCACAGCCTGAGTGGACACAGCCAAATATACAAACAGTTTCTCCCCCTCGGCCTGACTGACCAACCTAGGCAGCTGCCGAAGGTGATCCTTGACTTGCTGAAGCGCTTGCTCAGCTTCTGCTATCCACTCAAACTTAGCCTTCTTGTTGATAGTAGCGAAGAAGTGATGGCACTTGTCGCCCGACTTAGACAAGAAGCGTCCAAGGGCAGCCAAGCAACCCGTCAGTCGCTGAACTTCCTTTATCTTTGACGGAGATTTCATGTCTAGAATAGCTTGGACCTTTTCGGGGTTGGCTTCTATTCCCCTTTGATCTACTAAGAAGCCTAAGAACTTCCCCGACAAGACTCCAAAGACACATTTACTGGGGTTCAATTTCAGCTTGTATTTTCTGAGAGTTTCGAAAGTTTCTCTCAAATCACTAACATAACCTTCCTCTTGCCGACTCTTGACTATCATATCATCAATATATGCTTCCATGTTTCTTCCCAATTGTGGCTGAAAGACAATATTGATAAATCTTTGAAAGGTGGCCGGCGCATTACGGAGGCCAAAAGGCATCCTCAACCAGCCATACAACCCTTTTTCAGTTATAAAGGACTTTTTGTCCTGATCCTCCGACCACATGGGGATTTGATGAAAACCTGAATAGGCATCCATGAAGATTAACAAAGCATGGCCGGCCGTGTAGTCCACTAGACGATCCAACTTAGGCAAAGGGAAACTGTCCTTGGGACAAGCCTTGTTGAGATCAGTGTAATCCACACACATCCTCCAAGTGCCATTAGGCTTTGGCACCATGACCACATTTGCAATCCACTCTGGATAATAAGTTTCTCTGACGAATTTAGATTCCAACAACTTCTGAATTTCCTGGTCGACCGCCTGATTCCTGGCCGGACCTAAATGCCTTTTCTTTTAACGATCAGGTTTCAAATTTGGGTCAACGTTCAGCCGGTGGACGGCTATCTCTGGATCTATTCCAGGCATTTCCTCAACACAATAAGCAAACACATCTTGAAATTCTTTCAGCAAGCTGATTAAAAGGCCCCTCAAATCAGGAGAGAGCGAGGGCCCAATCTTCAAGTTCAATCTGGACGAGCCTCATCCAAACTGACATCTTCTGGGACTTCCACAGGCTCTGGACGTTCTAGTGCCAGCCCCATGATGGCCATTACCTCCTCAGACGAGGGGGCTCTTCCTTGACGAGTTCATACTTCCTTTTTTTGTTGGGGAGAAGTTCAGACGTTTTTCCTTGAGGGAGCGGCAGGCGTCTGAGGACTCTCAATTGCCATCTTCAATGAGGCCACTTGGTCCTTTATAATTTCAGACGTTTTCCTTTCGCCAGCAACCCTCGTCTTATCTTTCCCAATTTCAGACGTTTTTCGTCCGCCACTGATCTTCGTCTGGTCTTCATTGCATGCTTTCCATGATGACGGCTTGAGGGTAGTTAGGTAACATTCCCTAGCCGCCTACTGGTTTCCATACAAGGAGCCAATTTTGCCATCATCACACTCATACTTCATAAGCATCAAGTGAGTTATTATTACAACTTTAACATGATTCAGAGTTGGCCGTCCAAGTATGACATTGTAGGTCGTCTAATCCCGGACCACCAAGAACTTGATAAACAGAGTCCTTGAGGCATCCTTCTCTCCCACTCGGACGGGCAGAGTAACGGTTCCCATAGGATGTATGATTCCTCCCCCAAAACCTATGATGGGATGGTGGACGGTAACTAAGTTCTTTTCATCAAACTTCAATCTGGACAAGCAATCAGCACTAATGATGTCCGTCGAGCTTCCGGTGTCAATCAGAATTCTTCTTACTCTCAAGTTTGCTATCTTCATCTCTATAACCAAAGGATCATCATGGGGGGTCCTCAGCTTGCCCCGATCTTGTTCACTAACCACCACTTTTGGGAAGGGCTCGGCCTTTGTCTGATCAGCTAGTAAGACTTGGCCAAGCTCCCTGAGGTAGTTTTTATGCCCTCTATTGGTTGGTCCTCCAGCAGCAAATCCTCCTGAAATTACGAGAACAACATCCTCGTCCGTGCTTTCACTCTCCTTCTTCTTAGTCTACTGATCATCCTTCCTCTGAAACTTCCTTCCCCCTTGAGGCAAATAGGAGTTCATCTTTCCTTTTCGAGCTAGATCTTCCAACGCCCTCTTAAGGTGCTTACATTCATTAGTCTCGTGACCGCAATCCTTGTGAAAGTGACAGTACTTACTCTTATCCCTATTTCTGTAAGGAGTCTTCATCTCAGCTGGTGCCTTCAACTCATATTGGTCCTTTATCTCATGAGAATGGAGTATTGGTCCTTGCTGAATTCGATGGGGTTGGATGAAGAAGGCTCAGACTCTTTCCTCTTGCTTCTTCTGGACGAAGTAGTGGTGGAGGTTATAGCCCAAGTCTCGGCCTTCTTGGAGTTGCTCTTCTTTGGTTGAGCAACCTCTTCAGGCTTCTTGGACTCGGGATGCTTTGCCTCAGCACACACTTCAGTGGCGTGTATAAACGCTTCGGCTTCTCTTAAAGCCTCGACAAGAGTGGTGATTTTCTTCTTAACAAGATCAAACTTAAAACTTCCTGGCCTTAGTCCCCTGATAAAGGCGTCAAAGGCCACCCTGGCATTAAGATCTTGAATCTGAAGGGCTTCTAGATTAAATCTCTTAACAAAACTTCTAAGAGCTTCTTTAGGTCCTTGGACGATCTTTCCCAAGTGCATGCTTGTTTTTTGCTCTTGCTTATTGGCAACAAAGTGACTAGCAAATAAGAAACTGAGTTCAGTAAAATTGTTGACTGAATTGGGTGGAAGATTGTTAAACCACTTTTGAGCTACTCCCTTCAGAGTTACTGGGAAGTTCTTACACCAGGTAGCATCATCTACCCCTTGGATGTACATCTGATGTTTGTAAGTAGATAGGTGATCGTCTGGATCTGTTGTTCCATCAAAAGGTTCTATGCTAGGGAGTTTAACCTTTGGGAAGGGGGGCGCCTCCATGATCCTGGCCGAGAATGGAGTGGGACAGTTAATCCGGAGGGCTCCCAGCTGTCCCTCAACGGGTATGTACTCCTTACGATATTCCTTTAACACAAGATCAGACGAAGTGTTTGCAGGTGCTGGACGCCTATAAACCATGGGCTGAACCACCTTCTTTTCTTGTCGTGGACGAACAAGAGAGAGGCTTAAACTTCGTCCTTCCGCTCTGGACGACAACCTCAAAGGAGGGTCTCTCAAGTATGATGTAGACCCTGTCGCTGATCGTTGTAATACAACAGCTTTCTTTGCCTCTAGATATTCCCTGGCATCGGTTTCCATTCGGTGCCCGTTTGGACGAACATGATCCTGGGTCCTCACCACCAGGTTCCAGTCCATCTTCCTTCGCTGATCACTGTCTTCTGGCTGCTTTCCTCTAGCCGTTCTCCTAGAGAGTTCCTGGCGAACAGGTCGACTAAGACCTGGATGGTTTGCTTGGCAACGTCCCCTAAGAGGAGCTGGATTGTTAGCGGCTGGCTCCGGGTTATGATGGAAAAACAACATGTTGCTCTTAATCTGTTCCTGGACGACTGCTGCCATCTTAGTCTGAAAGTCATTCAAGACGTTCTCGAGGTGGGCAGCAGTCACTGGACGTTCAAGATTCTCCTGAATGACAGGCTGCTGGCTTGGTCCAGGGACATTGACGATAATCAGAGGTTTGTCCCTTCCGCGAGGCGGCCTCTAATGATCTACCGTGTCTTCGACATTGATATGAAAACTTCGATTTCTAGCAACGTTGGACGATTGACAATCAGTCATCGTTGCGTCTCCCCACAAACGGCACCAAATGTTTAGTCCTCTGCTTGTCCAACAAGTAAGCTATAGGCTGAGCTTTCTTGTCTAGCAAGTAAACTAGTATCCCTTAGATGTTCTTCACTTAGAGACTTGTGCAACAATGTCTGAATCAACTTAGTCCAAGCATGAGCTTCGTTCCCGAACCTGCAAAAAGGGACCCACCCTGGAGGTTTGGGTGGTGGTTCCCCCTCCGAAACTTAAGTCAGATATCAGGAGTTGTAAAGAAAAAGTAGATTTAGAGAGAGAAAGTGAGAGAGTATTTTTACAGAGTAACTTTGCACTGTTTGCCTTGAATGATATTTCTCCTGATTTCAGGGGTATTTATAGTGATTGCAAGATGACAGCTAACCTTAAAAAGTACCCTAGAATAGTGGCCTCTGATTGGCTAAGCAATCAGATCCTGACACGTGGCATACCATGATAAGTAAGAGGTTATCAACCACTCACTTGCAGCCAACTACAAGGGGCTGGGCTCTGACTATCTTTTGGGCCAAGAAAGTAAGCCTTTTTCCCCCAAATGAATAGAACCCAAGGTTTATATCTTTTTTCTTTATTTATTAGGTGAGGACACATGTACAACTCTGATGAGCCCAAGTGTCTTAAAAGGAGCCGTAGATTTTTAGGCTACAACAGTATTAGTAATAATAATAATAATAATAATAATAATCAAATAATAATCAAATAATATAAATTAATAGAAAAATAATAATAATAAATATAATAAATTAATAAGAATAAGAATAATAATAAATAATAAGAATAATAATAAATAATAATAAAAATAATAATAAAATAATAATAAAGTAATAATAATAAAGTAATAATAATAATAATTAAAGATAATAATAATAAAATATTTAATAATAATAATAATAATAATAATAATAATAATAATAATAATAATAATAATAATAATAATAATAATAATAATAATAATAATAATGATAATTTATAATACTGATAGCGATCGCTAGCTTTCCGCTAAGACTAGGCAGGTCGACTCTCCAACATGATAAAATAATAACTAATAATAATAATAATAATAATAATAATAATAATAATAATAATAATAATAATAATAATAATAATAATAATAATAATAATAATATCAAAATAATAATATCAAAATAATAATAATAATAATTAAAATAATAATAATAATAATAATAATAATAATAATAATAATAATAATAATAATAATAATAATAATAATAATAATAATAATAATAATAATAATAATAATAATAATAATAATAATAATAATAATAATAATAATAATAATAATAATAATAATGTTTCAAGGAAAGAGTAAGTGAAACCTTGGGGTAGGATGGGGAATAGATGTAGAGGAGTTTGGGGGTAGGGTAGGGTAAAGTAAATCATTGAATTGACAAAACAAACCACAAGTAAGGGAATAAAATAAAATTTTGATTTCCTCCTCAAACTAAGAAATCATAAAGTTACCTACAATCTAATTAATTCTTTTAGTTAAATTCTACCATTTTGGTTATGCTACCGAGGTTTTGAAATTACACATCTAAATTGCTTACTGTTGTCGTTAGGGGTGTGCAGTTTCTGACCGGACCGGCAAAAAAAGGGAACCGGACCGGTAGCTGCGGGTCCGGTCCCTGGTCCTCAAAATTTTGGAATCCGGTTTTCCGGTCCGGTCCGGTCTAAAACATGATTTTTTCGGTCCGGACCGGAAAGACCGTTTACATAAAAAAAAAATATTTATTTTATTTTTATACAAAAGTTTTTTAAACTTGACCAACTTATATTAAAATTATGAGATTATATTTAAATTATTATTAATATGAAAGTATTACGAAAGGAGATTAAAATAGTTCATGAATTAGTATTTGGAAGAAGAATAAGAGAAAAACAAACAACTCTTAAAAGATAAAAAAAATAGCAAAAATCACAAAATTCGGTCCAAAACCGGAACCGTACCGGATAGGGCAGGTCTGGACCCGGTCTAGAAAATTATGGGATTCCGGTTCAGGTCCAAACTGGTTCCGGTCCGGTCCAGTCCGATTTTGGACCGTGCACAACCCTAGTTGTCGTACTTCTATTTCATTACTACTAAATGATTGGATTATTAGGTACACAATATACATCATATACATAACATACTAGAATGAGTGAAACTTGAATTTGGCTTTAACGATTAGCAACATCAATTTTTTCCAAATGACTAATATTAGTAGAAAAGTATTATATCTGGTGAACTAGTGACTATTAAAACATGTAAGACAAGCAATATCAAAAAATATATATATAGCAGTCAATTGCAACAATTCATTTAAGAGATGTTTAATCTAAAAAACTATTTATCATGCTTTTTCATATCCTTACCATCTCATTTAATGGCTTTTGATATTAGAATTTTCGTTATAAAATAGTACATGCCTTTGAATGATGGATTTAAAAGAAGTATGAAAAAACAAGGACAATACTAAAGAATAATAAGAAATTAATAATAAGATGTCTTATAGCTTATAATTACTTGAAACGTTTTTAGAAGCTTGATAAAAATGTGTGGCAAATTAAGAGTTACGTAGAATAAGTGAATATATTGCACGGGTCTATCTCAATCATAATTAGTGGTCCTACTTTTAATTAATTTATGTGCAACAAATATTATCAAGCTCTTTGATTAGCTTGATATCCTCTTTTAAAATTTCATAAACAAAATTCATCGACGACAACAACTCAATAATGATCTAACCAATTATGAGGAAAGAAATGAAAAAGACAAGCATAAACAACAGGTGTAGTTGTGTAGACCACTTTATATTAGCGTGCGAAAAGATAAAGTCTATTATGCTCGGAAAACGCAACATAATTCAGCCAAGATCACAAGGTGCATGCCCTTATATGGAGATACATGTACTTTATTATTCAAAGAAAAAAAAGAGTACAAAATTATTTGTTATTGTTTTGTATAAGAGAATGTTAATTTGGTGTTAATACAAAAACATCGGAATTCCTCTCCGATAAAATAATATATTTTAGAAACGATAGTAATTGTATATTGGTTTTGTTAACCATATTAAGTGGTTCTTATACACTTCAATTACGATATGTAAATAAAACGATGGTAAAATTAATGAAAAAAGATTGCTATATAAAGTTCTAAGTTATGTAGTACGCAAGTCGCAATATCAAGAACAAATTTAAATAGCAATATAATATGCCTAAAAGTTACTATATATTGTTCAACAAAACCTTGTCATTCACTTTTATAAACATGTATGATGTCTAATAATTCGTGAAAATTCCGGAAGAATATGAGAATATTCTTCCAATAATTTAACTCGACGAGTAGACGAGAAACCTAAAAAGTGCTTTTTTGGGGTTCTAGATATAGAAGAGATTTGGGGGAATTCCTTACTTTATATTGGGGTTTACTATTTACCGCCTGTATTTACTAAACACCGCCCATATTTTTATACGTATTTTGTAATTCTTTTTTAAACTTTTTGTACCTCAAGAATATAAAATTTTAGATTTTTTTAGTAGGAACCGAACCAATTTTCTTCTCCACCATGGTGTAATCCATGAACAGTAATTTTTTTTTTTAAATTTCAGAGTAGGGGAGGATGAAGAATAAGGGGTGGGGGCTGCACGAGGTGGGTTGCCGGGGAAAGCGCGCGCGGGGAGGGTTGTTGGGGGCTAGGCTGCGTTGTGGGGGGCTGCAAGGGGGGCTTGGGGTTGGGAGGGTGGGCGGTGGGGGCGGGGACAAAGGGAGTGGAGAGGAGAGAAGAGAGGGGGCGTGGGAGGCGAGGGGCGGGGCGAATGAGCGAAGGGGATAGAGAAGTGGGTTGGAGGGTAGGGGGTTGTGGCGGGGGTGGGGTGGGGTCCGCATGGGTGGGGGGTGGGGTGCGGGCTACGGGGTGGGGAGGCTAGCGGGTGGTGGTGGTATTGGTGACTATGACTAGGTGTTGGTGGTTATAGAGGAAGAAGAAGTTGTGGAGGGAGAAAAAATATCGTATAAATACGGGCGGTAATGGTAAATACGGACGGTGAACAGCATGGAGGTTTATTTTTTAAGCAATTGGTTAACCGTCGAACAAATAAAAGAAAAAGCAATTGATTGAACAATACAGAGAAAACATGTTTAACAACAAATTATCGAATTTTCTAAAAAAAATCTAATCTAAATATTTTAAAAAATATTTAAAAATTTATTCACGAAGTTCATTGCACCATAAAGATAAAAGTTCTTAGTAAATACATCCTCTGTTCGAAAATAAATGAAACATGGGGGGCACGAGGATAAAGGAGAGGAGAGAGATAGATTGAAATATAAGAGAGATCTATGTGATGAAGATAGAGAAAGTGAAAGTAATTGCCAAAAAAAAAATTATAAGTATACTTATTGAACAAAAAAATTTCCCGTGCGTTATGCACGATCCAAGAGCTAGTATAAATATATATAGGAAATTGATTTCACAATCCATTGCGTGATGTTATTACTTTGCAAAGGCATAATCAAATTGGGAGCTGCCACGTGGGACCGTGCAAATTCCTTCAATATCCCACGCAATAAGAGGTGTTGTTATTAAACGTATATTGGCTAATTGGTAAGTTAAAATACATTTACCCTAGCCTCCTCCTCTCTCCTCTTCCTCCTCCTAAAAACCCCAATCCTTTTTTTCTAGTTCGGGGTTGTCGTCATCCTTTCGATGGTGGTAAGCCCCCATTTTTTATTTTTTCTTCTAGTTTTCATTGTTTTTGTTATCAATAATTCCTCATTTTCTCTCTTTTTGAGAGTTTTCTACCCAATTTTTGGGTTATTTCTCTCCTTTCATGGGAATTTGGAGTTTGTTTTATTCTCTTCCTACGTGGAAGATTTGAAAATGGTATGGGAAATTGAACCTATTGGTTGAAGTTCAAGGCCATCAACATAAAGATATTGGAAATTCGGATGCGGTCAACATGGTTAAATCAAGAACTTTAATTTCTTCCCCAAACTATGTCAAAATGATAGACTTCCTCATCAATAGTTGCTTGATTCAGCAAGTACAAGAGGATGTGCTGTATTTCTCGATCTGGTTCATTGTAGTTTCTTCGAATACGAATTTGATTTGATCTTGTCTGATGATAACTTATTTTTCTTTAATACTTATTGTAGATGTCGTTTGGCCTTCAATTAATGAAATTTCTCTTTCAAAAAATAAATATTGGCTAATTGATCCTTGCCTTCCTTTGGGCGTAATTATAGGATATACATGAAAGTGAAGTTTTCGATAATCTATCCTTTAATTGCTTAACAACTCAAGATTTTAAAAATCAAAATCTTTACAACAAGGAAAGTGATCATTTGTAGATTATTCTCAAAATAGTCATTCAATTGGCTGTGGAAATTACGGGAATTAAATTTTATGGGTTAAGTAGAACAAATCACATGTTTGGAACATTTTACTCCAAAATCATGATCATTATACACTATATAATGATATATATTATGTTATGTTAGATATAGATTGAGATACTATTTAGCAGTTTATACAAGTTCTTGTCCAATGATGGTAGAAACACACTATGCTTCCTTCATATATTTACATCTATATCGTAGTAGATGGAATGTAAAGAGTAGATTACTACATTTATTTGATAGTGAAGAAAATTGTGCTAATCGCATGTCTCAACTACGAATGGTTCTAATTGATTATGACATAAGCATATTTAAGTTAAATGATGTATAATTTTGCTGATTTTTATATAGATGCTATTGTCGTTACTATTTTATGGCCAACATGTTTTAATATTTTATGGAAGGTGAACCAATTGAAGCTATAATTGACCCAAGTGATATTGGCTAATTCAATGGTGTTCTAGAGGAAGGGAATATATATTGCTTTGAAGAAATTAGAGTAATCGAGATTGATGTAAACAGTGTCATTGTCCCTAGTCAATACATGCTACAAATAATGACAACTACAAAAGTACATGAAGATGCTTCGAATTGTGAATTGTATCCAACAATTTTTTATAATTTAATTGGACTACAATGCATTGAGTTATACCATTTTGCAGATACTAAGATGATAGGTATGACATGATATTAATATAATTAAACTTATGTACTTTTATTCTACATAAATTTGTTGCCAATGGTACTCATCTTTAATGTTTCTCTAATAGTGTTTAAAAATCAAATTTTGCAGATGTCTTAGGAATCGTAGTACACATAAACTACCCGATGCTATTCAATGAGGGGAACACACTTATACAAGATATTGTCATTTTAGATAGAAGGTAATTAATTTATAATGGATTTTTTGAAAGATTAAATCTAATACTTCTTTAATAATTTTTTTACTTAATTCAGTTGTGTTGCAGTTAGGTTAATGATATGCACTATTTTGTAGTGTGTAAGTGTGATAATTTAGTCCAAACAATTGTCATTTGGTTCAATATGGAAGCATATGTCTTGTATTTCTTCATTTGCTAACTATGTTTGTAATTGGAGAATTTAAATGTTTTATTATGAATGAATATGAGACATGGGCAATTCAGTCATTTTATATGGATGCACTCAAGGTTCGTGACAACTCGGGTTGGATAGAAGTCATCATATGAGTTTCAAGGAAGAATTCAACCTGCAATTGAAGCAAAATAGGTGTTAGAGCTAGAGGAAATAAATCATAATTATAAGGAGCCGTGAGGTGCGGCAAAATAGCCGCTAGGCCCGGCTTGGGCAGCAGCTACAACACTTTTTGAGCAGGGTAGCTGCTGGGCACGACACCTAAGCCGCGGGTAGCGGCTTTTTCGAGAAGGCTTTAGGGCTGATTTTCTATTGGTTGTTTTGGCTAGTTTTATTTTTCTTATCTTAGAAATACTTAAGCATTTTTATAATTAGGTTTTAGGTTATCTTTGACATTATTATTCATACTTGGAGAACTTTTAGAACATTGTTTTTCTTCATTGGAGCTACTCCCTCCGTCCCAGAAATATCTGAACACTTGTTGGGACACGTAGTTTAAGGTGATAAGTTGTGTGGTTATCAAATGTTATTTTATTTAAAAAGTAGATGTGATAGGAGTTGGTGGGGTATTTTTTATTAGAGGAGAGAGAAAGTTGGGTAACTTTTTATTGATAAAAAGGTAGAGTGTGGGCCAAAGATGTGTAAAAGAAATAATATATTAATGGTGGGACCATGCCAAGAATGGAAGTGTTCAAACTAATTTGGTACAAACATAAAAGGAAAGTGTTCAGACTATTCTGGGACGGAGGTAGTATTACTTTTCATGGAGAACTAAACCCTAGTTCTTGATCAATAGATTGAAGCTTTTGAATTCACATAGTTGTGAGATTTCTCTTCTCTTATTCTTTATTGAATATAAATTATTCTTTTTCTATTATTCATATGATTAATATTGATCAACTAGTGAATGATTTTTATTGATTGATTGCTAGATTAGATTGTTGAATCCGTAATTGTTCAATTAATCTTCTCAAAAGTAGTAACTTTGGATTGTTAATGCTTATGTTCTTGATTAATGATTTCAAAGGGGACTAATTATATTGTTTGATTTCAACCGCTTGTGTTGAAACTATCTTTCTTTATTGATTTCTCTAGATTGATTGCTTTTATTAAATTGAATCTAAACGCTTGTTTTTTATTATTTAATAGTTAGAGTTTTCTAGGAACGCATCTCGTTCTAGTTAGCTAACAATAAGGAGAAATTGGGATTTTCATTCCACAATAAAGTATTCAAGAGTGTTTAGTTGAAGTGTTTTACGTGATCAACTAGTAATTCATTAGTGGTGTAGGCGTGATTTTATTTCGCGCACGCTGTGTGAGCGCGTATTTGACTACCTCATTGTAAGGGTTTTATTGAAAAATGTTTTGAAGTCGCCAACAAGTCTTTAAATGAAGACTCATAAACCTAATTGGATATTGGGAAATCAAATGGACCAATTAGGGACTTATCCAATGTAGATTTCCCCGTCATGACTCCATAGATAGTCAATGAACCTTAGATTGAGTTCGGGGGTGAGGGTACGAATATGGTCATAATGAACCATGTTCGCCCATTGTTGGCCTCTACTAAATATCGATTTATGTCAAATTTTATGTAATAGAATAACCAAATAATATTTTCATGCACCCTAAAAATAATTTAGTCTATGTTGGTTCAGGAAACACATACAAGACTATTTTTTAGTGATATGTTATTAGACAATTTAAATTACAGGGAACCTAGAAGGTTGCCTAAATTATCTGATTAATATTAGAACAGTTTTTTAGGACTTAATTAACAATAATAACATGTGGGTGATAAAAAGGCATGCAGGACAATCATAACAATATATAAATAAATAAAAAGAAGGAGGAGGTTACAATATACAAGAAGAACGTCTATTTATTAAAGATCTACATCAAGAAAGAAAGAGTTATTAGTAACTCCAATATAAAAATAGGAAATTTATTCAAGGACCATCAGGATTATAATGTGGCTTGGGGCTGAGAGATTGACAACCTTCGGGACGAGCAATCGTGAAGCCTGAAAATATGAATGTGTATGTATGTCTGAAGTATGTGTTTTATTTGTATGTGTTTTATGAAAATATGAGAGTTTTTAGAAAGGATTCATAAGTGCATTCGTAAAGTTCGAAGTGTAAAGTCGTATAAAATTATATGAAAATACCCGTGTGGAATTCGGGAAATCAAGACCTATTTATAAGAAAACAAAATCTGCGCGTCACGCTGAGCGTGCGCTAGGCGCACGTCTCTGTGTGATGCACAATTACTCGTGTCAGGCGCACATTTGTGCGCCATATGCAACATGCCCAATCATCTGCGTACATGTGGCACACGCTTTAAAAAAGATAGAATTGCCAGCCTGTGCATCGCACAAAGGAATGCACCTAGCGCACGACTCTGTGTAACACACAGGGCCACGTGTCAAGCGCACATTGGTGCGCTTGAAACAGCTTGGCATGTGCGCTTAGTGCATGTGGTGCGCCAGGCGCACCGCCTTGCTTTTGACGTGTCTTAGCATCTTTTTTTATAAAACGCATTTTAACGATTTTATTTTATTTTTTAAATCTGAAAATCTAATTTTACGAGATAAAATCCGATTTTAATTATAAAAATATATTTGAAAATATTTATTAATTATCATTGAATAATTAATTGGGCTTTTTCAAAAGATTGGGGTTGAAATATTCTTTATGGGCTCAAAATACAATTAATTATTAAGAATAATTAATTGGGCTTTAAAATAGGATTTTGGATCTTTATAATAAAGTTTAACACTTTTAAAATACTTTTGGGTTTGGCTATTCGGACTGCTCTTCCCTTGGGTCGGACCAATTAAGACCGCGGTATGTTTCATCATTGGATAATCCTTAAATAGGGAGACACGATTATGTGTCTACAGAAGCCCCCACTTTGACTGAGGTTCAGGAAAACGATAGTCATTGTACACGGTGTCGGGACGGAGAACGATTCTAAACGCTCTGCAGTTTAGAACTGATCTATATACGTCGGTTTCTGCAAAACAAAGTTAGTATGCAGGACAATAACTACAAGCAATCTGATTACATGTAGAAGAAAGATGTTAGCAGATAGGTGCAAACAACTATCACATAATAATGCACATAATGATGCAAAATACAAACTTAGACTCTCCAAGGATGCATGAGACGCTATGCAAGGATTAAGGTTATGCAAAGCTAAGGAGACGAAACGTCATGCAAGGTAAGGGTTATGCAAGACTAGGATGTATGAAATGCAATGCAAGGTCAGGATTTTGCAAGGCTAGG
Organism: Beta lomatogona; assembly: GCA_947646795.1. NCBI lineage: Eukaryota > Viridiplantae > Streptophyta > Magnoliopsida > Caryophyllales > Amaranthaceae > Beta > Beta lomatogona. Next base: position 1,318,953 of record CANSNZ010001061.1, on the reverse strand, counting down.
AGATTTGAATATGTAGAGAGAGATAGAATGATTAGACATGAATATAATGATTTTCAAAAACTGTTTTTTAAGTAAATAATCGGGTTCTGTAAACGAGGCCCGTAGATTACAACTTTTCGGAAGTTTGACTTGATTTGGAGGAACCACCACATATATAGGAAGCCCCCACTTTGGGTAAGCTTGTCTTGAATTAGGCGCTATGAGCCTTGATTGAAATGTAGTTGATCTGATATCGAGCGTTCAAAGTTTTCATTAGGGATTGTTCTTTGGGAAATTGATTTAGGCGAAGTCAAATATTGCCAAAGACCATGGGCATTGTCAGAGAGTCATTCAGAGACAATGAGAGTTTGAACTGAAAAATAAAAGGTTTAAATTTGTAACTTAAATAAATGTAGGTGGGAAAGGCTTTGACGAGGCTAGGTTCAGACTCGAGTCTATGTCGGGATCTAGAAAGAATATGCTCCTAAATTCTTGAAAATCAAATCATAAAACCATGTTTAATTTTTTTTATTGAAGCGGTCGAACCTCGATATGAGGATTCCTATGTATACTTGCTGAATCAGACCATTCGTAGTTCTGGATCTGATTGAATAATATATTTCCTCCATTTTTTTTACATGTTATACTTTCCTTAAACGGAGTGTTGCAAAATACATGTTACACTTTTTTTTCTTCCCCAAATTGGTAAGTTTTTAGGTTTTAAATTACCAACTTACCCTTACTTATAACCATTAAGAAAAACAAATCCCCCTTAATCTATCCTATTAAAACATACCTCGACCTAATCAGATCTAAACAATTCCCACCAAAATATCAACTCCACCAACTACCTTTCATAAATTACATCAGAATTGAAACCCCCCAACCACATATTCGTTGAATCAACCCCCCACCATTAATGTTCATAAATTCCCAGAACCCTAACTCTTTCATTTTCATCTCCTCCCTTCATCCGTTCATTTTCTCTCTACTTGTTAAGTCCGCATTTTAATCCTTTTACTTTGTTTCGTGTTCATTTCTTCACTAGTTGTTGTTTTCGAATGCGCAGGCGATCGCGATCTGTAGATCACGTGGTCTTTGATCCTGAAATAGAAGCCACATCTAGAAGACTCAACGCTGAGAGAAGAAGAAGGGAGCAGGAAAACATTCGGAGAGAACCAATGGCTCGTCCTCTTCGAGAATATAATATGCCAGATGTTACATCTACATCTAGCATTGCCAGGCCTACTGTAGAGGCCAACAACTTTGAGATCAAGATCCAATTGATCCATTTCATACAACAAGATCAATTCAATGGCAGTCCTATGGAGAACCCAAATGAACATATCAATGCTTTTCTCGAAAAGTGTGATACAGTGAAGATTAATGGGGCCTCTGATGAAGCTCTTCGCCTCCGCTTGTTCCCTTATTCCTTGCGGGACAGAGCAAAAGAATGGTTGAAGAGTCATGAAGCGAACAAGTTCACAACTTGGACTGCACTAGCCACTGCTTTTTGTTAGAAGTACTTTCCTCCTGGTAAGATGGCCAAGCTACGCAATACAATCACATCCTTCACTCAGTTGGATGGTGAATCACTTTATGAAGCTTGGGAACGATACAAGGATCTACAAAGGCAGTGTCCTCATCATGAGATCCCAACATGGCTCCTTATCCAGACATTCTATAATGGGTTGACTCATGAAGTCCGAATCTCTATTGATGCTGCGGCCGGTGGTGCTCTAATGGGTAAGACGGCTGATCAAGCCAATGCTTTGCTTGAGGAGATGGCTGCTAACAGTTACCATTGGTCTAGTGATCGGTCTACTTCTAAGAAGGGTGGCAAGGATGATGTTGATGCGCTAACCTCACTCTCTAGTAAGGTTGATGCTCTATCTCAACAGATCAGGAATATATCAGTTGGTCCTAGTGCCGAGATGAATGCTTTCCAAGGGAATAATGCACATTCCACTTCTGGGGACATGGATTTTGTAGAGCAAGAGCAAGCCAATGTTGTGTATGGTAATGCCCGACCTCGAAACGACCCCTACTCGAACACATACAATCCGGGTTGGAGGAATCATGAGAACTTCTCTTGGAGCAACAATCAACCTCAAGCACCACGCAATTCCAATCCTCCTGGGTTCTAGCACAAACAACAAGGTCAACCTTCTCAGCAACCTCCTCAAAAATCATATACTGATTCCTTGCTCGAGAGACTCCTTGCTACTTCCGAGGAAACTAACAAGAACTTTGATAGAATGGATGCTCATAACAAGATCATTGACACTCAAATTGAAAAACTAGCCCAACAAATGTCTCATGTGACTCAACAGGTGACTCAACTTCAAAAGGCACCACCCCAATTTCCAGGGCAGCCGGAACTGAATCCAAAAAAGGTCACCAAAATGTGAGTGCAATTACTTTGAGGTGTGGAAAAATTTTAGAGGAACCAAGCAAGCTAATTGTGACACCATCAAAGGTTGTAGGAGACACTTCCGAGAGTGTTGGTGATGTAGTTGATAAGGAGGACCCTATTGACGAGGTTGAGAAAGCACCACCCAAGCTTTCTAGAGTCTATGTTGAGCCGGCTCTTTTCCCTCATCGGTTGGCAAAGGCTCGAATTGAGAAGAAATACGGGAGATTTCTTGAGTTGTTGAAAGGTATGCACCTTAACATCCCGTTCCTTGAGGCTATGTCTGAGATTCCTACATATGCTAAGTTCTTGAAGCAACTTTTGTCCGGTAAGAATAAAATTTGTGAAGCCTCTACGGTTGAACTCTCTTAAGAGTGTAGAGCTATTCTTCTTAACAAGCTTCCTCCAAAGTTGAGTGATCCTGGAAGTTTCTCCATTCCATGCTCCATTGGGGATGTGACTATTCAAAGGGCACTTTGTGATCTTGGAGCTAGTGTAAGCCTCATGCCTAACACTATCTTCAAGAAGCTTAACTTCGGTGACCTTAGCCCTACCCGCGTCTCACTACAACTAGCGGATAGGTATATCAGATACCCTTTGGGTGTTTTGGAGGATGTACCCCTCCAAGTGGGCAAATTGACTATTCCATGTGACTTCTTTGTCATGGAGATGTCGGAGGATGTACATACGCCAATTATCTTGGGTAGACCGTGCCTTGCCACTGCGGGAGCTTTGATTGATGTGAAAAGCGGCAAATTGTCTCTCAATGTGGGTGAAGACAAGGTGGAATTTTAGCTACACAAAGCCTTAAATGCTCCTTCTTTGGGAAACACTTGTTACCGAGTTGATGTTGTTGAGAGATGGGAAGAAGATTCACCTATGAAGAGTACGAATGATGATGCTCTTCAACGGTGCTTAAGCAATAATGGGGCTTGTGATGAAGATAATATGGCATACGAGAAGATGTTAGATGATGCACCAGTTTGTGAGTCCGACAGTCCCTCAATCGAGGTCCTATAGGTTGCAGCCATAACTAAGGAGTGTTCTAAGCCTTCTAGGTAGAGTTAAAACCCCTCCCCTCTCATTTAAAATATGCTTTTGTGGGTGAAAACTCAACCTATCCCATTATTGTCAATAGTGCACTTAATGATTCTCAACTTGAACGGTTGTTATGTCTTGTTCGCAAGTACATAAGTGTCATTGGGTATACTATCGATGATATTAAGGGGATAAGTCCATCTTTCTGTACTCAGAGGATTTTGTTAGAACAAGAAAATGCTTCATCTATTGAGTCACAACGCCGCCTTAATCCTAATATGAAAGAAGTTGTGAAGAAAGAAGTTTTGAAGCTTTTTGCGGCCGACATTGTCTACCCTATCTCCGATAGTAAGTGGGTAAGCCCGGTTTAAGTTGTTCCCAAAAAGGGCGGCATGACGGTTGTGAAGAATGAAAAAGGTGAACTAATCTCTACTCGCACTGTCACTGGATGGAGAATGTGCATCGACTACCGTAAGTTGAACAAGGCCACACGTAAGGATCACTACCCTCTTCCCTTTATTGATCAAATGTTGGAGCGTCTTGCCAAAAATTCCTTCTTTTGTTACTTGGATGGATTTTCTGGTTTTTTCCAAATCCCCGTCCATCCAAGTGACCAAGAGAAGACGACTTTTACATGTCCCTATGGCACCTTTGCTTAACGAAGGATGCCGTTTGGACTATGTAAGCTCCAGCAACCTTTCAACGCTGCATTTTTTCTAAGCATATAGAACACTCTATGGAGGTTTTCATGGATGACTTCTCTGTTTATGGTACTTCTTTTGATGCATGTTTGCTAAACCTTGAAAAAGTGTTACGTAGGTGTCAAGAAGTCGATTTAGTGCTCAATTGGGAGAAGTGCCATTTCATGGTGCAAGAGGGAGTAGTTTTGGGTCATGTTGTATCTGATAAGGGTATCGAAGTGGATAGAGCAAAAGTCGAAGTCATAGAGAAGCTTCCACCCCCGATCAATGTAAAAGGGGTGAGGAGTTTCCTTGGTCATGCGGGGTTCTACCGCCGTTTTATCAAGGATTTCTCTAAGATCTCTAGGACTTTGACCGAGCTCCTAGCCAAAGATACCCCATTTGTGTTTACTGATGGTTGTCTTAAAGCTTTCCACAGGTTGAAGAATGCATTGATCTCCGCACCTATTATTCAACCTCCAGATTGGGCCCTTCCATTCGAGTTGATGTGCGATGCCAATGACCATGCTGTGGGTGTTGTGTTGGGGCAAAAGCGTGATGGCAAGAGCACTTTTTCCTTTCCCCTGACGCCGCTTTTGCAGCAGTGGTGCGTGTTGCGTTTCAGCGGTTGCGATGTTCGCAAACCCTGGGTAGGGGAGGTCACTTAGTGGATGTTATGGATGATGAAGATGATGAAGATGATGAAGATGGTGAAGATGATGAGTTTGATGAGGATGAGGATGAGGAGGAGCCTATTCCTAGAGATGGAGGTATTGGTGGCCATGATGGCCAAGTTGGGTCCTGTCACACACATGTCCCTCCTCCTTTTGCATCATATGAGGAGCGGATGACTGAGTTTTCTTTGAGGCAGAATGAGTTCTCATCCCGCCTAGATGGGACCGAGGACCAACTTGACGCCATCTACTGCATGATGTCTTCACTTAACACTTTCCATCTCCATACCTACCCCGATACATATACAGACCCCGAGGTCGAGCTTTCACGGCGACGATAGCAGCATATGGAGGAGCGTGCCTCCAGGAGATCACGTCGTGATCCTGGCGGGCTTTCTGGCTCCTAGTTGGTGAGTCCTTCCCCTTTCCTTCTTTCATTTTGTCCTTTTTCTGCATTGAGGACAATGCTTTGTTTAAGCATGGGGGAGGGGATGTCTCATGACTTGTATATATGCTTGTTTATATACTCTTTCTCTCTGAAAGCAAAAAAAAAAAAAAAAAAAAAAAAAAAAAAAAATTGACCCGTAAGCTGAAAACCCGAAAGGGCGGCTTAGGTAAAATTAGGGGCTCGGCTAGGTTGAAAACCCGAAAGGGCAACCTTGGCAAAAAAGTGGCTAATTTGAGCGGGTGAGAAAGTGAGCAAAAATAAAAAAAAATTGAGTGGCTAGGATGAAAACCCGAAAGGGCTCCTAAGCAAAATGAGAGATAAAAAAAAAGAGAGAAAAGTTACTCATCTCATTTGCCGGCGTGGTTGACATAAGGATGGAGGAGTATAGGAGTGTTTGGGTAGGACTAGACTTGATGGTTGGTGTGTGATATGTAGGTCTCACTTGAGGTATTGGAGATTCGATTGTAGGGAGGATTGATGAGTTCAAGCATGGGGGTGTCAACTTGACCCTTTGTGATTGACTTGATATATATTTGTGATTTTTGGCTTGATGGTTGGTATGCGTAGTAGATGTGTGCAATGTTTTTTGAGATCTTTCTAAACATGGCGACACATTACTCTATATTTGGTTGAGCATGGGGGAAGTATGTTTAGGAGTAGCGGAGTTAGGTGCAGGTTAGTTGCTACTATGGAGTATGAGAAGGGTGCTAGAGTGGATGTTAGTTGATGTTGGATGTGGATTGTTATTCGTTGTTTGTTGCATGTTTTAGGCCTTGTGAGGTTATCTTGTTGTTCATTGCCTCTTGCTTACTCGAGGACGAGCAAGGTCTAAGCATGGGGGAATTTGTTAAGTCTGCATTTCACTCTTATTTTAGCATATTTTGAGGGATATTATGTTGTGACTTGGATGGATTTGAGTAGATTTGTGCCCAAGTCATATGAATTGAGGAGAAATGTCAAATTATGAGAAAAGCATGCATTTGTGGCTCATTTAGAGGTTTAATGGCACCATGGACTTAATGCTAGGTCCAAGATGGAAATAATTGGGCTCTCTACAAAGTCCAATTGGGTTGGAAGTCTTACTTGAAGAGTCCAAGGAAGGAAATGAGGCATCGGGTCTACCACGAGTCGCGGCATTTGGCAGCAGCTCGCGATGGAATGCCGAGAGCTTACCGTGACTCGCGGTCAGAGGCGCGACTCGCGGCCTGGGGCGCGACTCGCGGTAGTTACCGCGGATTGCGGTGGACGCGGGCAACGTTTTCCCTTATGTTATTTTCTATTCAGTTTTTTATGCACTTTTTATTAGAGTTCTAGCCCTAGCTTTCAATTTCTATGCAAAAACTTTGAGTTTGAAGATTAATTTGATCAAGTACTTTGGGATTCCTCTACTATTCAAGCAATCTTAATAAGTTTTACTCTTTCCTCTCTCTTTGATCTATTTAATTATGTACTCAATTATGCTTATTGTTCTTATTACCATGATTAGTGAGTAGTATCTCTATCCCCTATTATGGATTGATCATGTAAATTGTTGCTCTAATTCCCATGTTATTGAATTATATGCTTGGGGTTTTACAAGATTGTATTTGTATCAGTTTTGCATCTTACTTAAGCCCTAACCTTTATTATCAAGGAAAGTTGGAGTAGAGATTAGGATCATATGTTTGCTTGCTAAATTGTTATTTCATTAATTAAGTTCATCAACGAAAGTTGGGTCTTAGTTCGGATAGTCTTGTCATTGATTTAAATTCTCCCATGAAAATAGGCGAGAATTGGAATTGGGATTTAATTGGCATTGGCTCTTAATGCTTCTAATTGTGTATGTAAGCCATGAAAATAGGAGACATACGTGTTAGTTAGGCCTTTTGCTATCATGAAAGTGAGCTTTAGGTATTGTTGGATAATTTGGGATTTAGTTTCGGTTCACAACTGTGCATTATTGCTAAATCATAAGGGAATGTCATTCTTACCTAAGTTATAATTGAATAATTGGGAAGCGAGCTATGGTTTGATCAATTCATAGTAGTGGTGATACTTAATCTTAGTGGTTTAATTATCATATTCATAAAGTTTGCCATATTTTGTCATTAGTTTAGCCTTTAGTTTATAGATTATTCCTCATTTCTGGATTGTGTAACTATTTTGTAATCTAAAATTAAGTAGTGGTTAATCTTATACCTCCCTGAGTTCGACCCGTTTGTGCTACAACACCGTACACTTGCGGTATTAAAATAAAACCCTAACAATACTCACCTCCAATTTCTCTCTCCTCACCTCCATTTTCTCTCTCATAAATTCATCACTCTGGGTCCTCAAATCGCCTCTACACCTTCTAATTTTGCCTCTCTCACTTCGAATTCTCACTTCATCACCTCGATTCCTCACTCCCTCACTTCAATTTCATCTTCAACATCTCAAAGTTTGTAGATCTGGTTTTCGTAGTCCTTAAAAAACCCTAATTCTCATCGCATATGTATGTCCTAGATCTCCACCCACTTCTCTTTCAAACGAATAATGCTGATGAGTATGATGTCATCAAGGAGTTGATGCATGCTTTCGAAGCCAACTCTCCTTGGTCCAGAAGACTGTACGACAGTGGTGATGCTTAAAATTTGCTTCGCCCTTATGCTTTGAAGGCTTTGGGTGTTGTTGTTGAAGATTTTTACAAGGTCACTGGTCTTCCATGGGAGTTTCTTCCCTCATCATCACTACCACAACCTGCGAGTTCCCCCCGTAGCCAAGATCTTGGCCCAACCACCAATAGCAAGTCGACTTAGGAGGTTGAGGCCTAGACCTTGTTCTGTGAGTAAGGTTAAGGTAGCGGTTGATGTAGAGGAAGGTGAGGAATTGGGTGAGGGAAAAAAGAGTAAGGGTAAGGCTATTTTGAGGACCACCCAAGATATTGTTTGCGCATTGAGGGCTCCTAAATACTATCTGTCAACTTCTGTCCGTAAGGGTTTTTCCAAAAAAGGTAAGGAAAAGAGGTGAAAGGGAAGGAGAAAGAGGTGAAGGGATTGAAAAAGAGGTGAAGGGGACTGAGAAAGAGATGCAGGGGAAGAAGAATGAGGTGAAGGGGAAGGAGGATTGTAGGGCATGTTCTGGTAAAAATTATAATGTGTATGATGATGAGGGCAACACATATGCCATGTATATGGAGAACGACGGGGGTTTTGAAGTGTTTGAGATGATTGAAGACATTGTGGCTTCATCTGAAGCTGATGATGATGATCTTGATGTCCCTATGAGCCCCTGTACTAGCTCTGAATTGGACCCATATTTCCATTGCTTCCTACTCCGGCGTAAAGCCAAAAATATGAGTCCTTGAGGTTTTATCATCCTAACTCCGTTTAATTTGCCTTAAATGTTTATGTTTTTGTTTGTGACTTTGCTTATGAGTCTCCCGTATCCATGATCCACTCTTGTTGTTACAATGAATCACACTTGTGTGTATGCTTATGAGTCCCCCTGGTAACATTATTACTTGGTGGTATTATTATGACTTGTTGGCTGATGATTTCACTGGTTTGTTGAAGATATTGTCACTGGTTTGCTGGTTGTTTATATGAATTGGTTGAATATGTTGCCTCATTATATGAATTGGTTGAATTCATTTGGTTGCCTCATTATATTAATTGGTTGAATTGATTTGGTTGCCTGTTGATTTGAATTGGAGGTTGGATGATGAATTCCACTGGTTTAATTGATTTGGTTGCCTGTTGATTTGAATTGGAGGTTGGATGATGAATTCCATTAGTTTAATTGATTGTCCCTGGTTTGTACGGTGAGGTATATGGCTATTTATGTCACAAAGGCATCCTGAAACCTAAATGTGGGCAATTTTGCTGAGTTATTTTTGTGTTGGATATTGAAAGAGTCCCTTTTTTATGTTCGCATAGAATCCATATGATGAATGCTTGTGGTTTGAGGAGTAATGGATGATTTGCTCCTTATTGGTGTAAAACCAGTAAGTTGAGGATTAAATCACCTTTACTTCCTCAATGAGCTATGCAATTCTCCCTGATGGATTTAAATAAAGATAACTGCCATCAACTTGCTGACATGATAATCTTTAAAGCCATTGATTGAACATAAAACTTTAATGATAAAAGTGAACATAAAGCATAATTCTTTTCATTTTCAACCATAATTGTTGCAACACTACTTATACAAACCAGTACTTAAACATAACAAATTACACAGCAAAAAAAGAACATAAAAGATGTACCCAAAAACGTTCTGGTTTGATTAGAAGTGTTGCTGCATCTTGTCCATCATGTAAACCCAAAAGTGTTGCTACTTATATACCTGTGTATATGCCTTGTTATATACTTGTACCTTCTTATACACTTGCCCCTGCATTTCTCCTTCATATACACCAAAAAGTTGTGTAAAAACTTACCTACATCTTCTCCCCATAGTACTCTTCTGGTACATCTAGGTAGTCAAAAGCTTCACCTACATTAATGAATCTTTCATTGAGATAAGCCACTGCCTCATCTATGTGTGGTTGCTCAACTGTAACATTTTCTGGAAGTAATCCATGTTTCTCTAGCTTTCTTTTGCCATGGTGTGGGTTCTTGTAATTGTTCCCTCCTTTGTATTTGAGTATTTCTACCATGACATACTGCAATTGGAACCAAGTGTACTTCAACACTTCTGAGTTAAAGAAATCATAACAGTCCTACACTTTCATAATCAAATCATCTAGATTCTTAGGAAAAGATTGATATTGTAATGTTTGAATTGCTCTGAAAAACCCTAAGTCTAACACATTTAAGTCAGGAGACTGAGGTGGTTGATTGATCAGTTGAATATTGAAGCCATTCTGAGTTACTACTGCCCTAAATGCTGGGTCATCTGCATGAATATGTGGTCTTGCATTGTCTTGATGTATGTAAATGTCTTTTGACACACCCTCTGGCTAATTCCTCATGATGGAAGGGATGATAGTGTTGATTATCATGTCCCTCATAACTGTCAGATTCACACTTTCAATTGCCTTTGTCAGCCAGGTTCGTACTTTTCTATTTTTAGTTGAATACTTGGCCCTCCCATACTCAACAAAAGGATAGATACCAAATTTTCCATCGTGTATCATATTCCCTTCACTGTCCTTAATAGGTCTAGATGTGGCACACATGAACATAGCTTTAATCTTTTACCTCTTAGATTGGCAGCAACTATAAGGGTCATCTTCAGCAGGGAGCAAGTAGAATCTCCTCATGTCTAGACTCAAATAAAACCACTTTTCATCTATGTGAACAACATTATGCATGTCAACAAATTTTAGTGGTTGTGGCCTTGATGCTGGTAATATGTGTTGCAACACCCACTTGAATCATTGAAGCTTGTGATCATCTGTAAGTCTTAGGTGAGTGCTGCTTGTGTGACTGATGCTAAGGTTTTATATAGAGTTTTTCCCCTTAGATTTAAGCTAAAATGTGTATCAATGGTGCTCTTAGGAGCCTTTTCACGCTAACTTTCTTCTTCTAGTTGTGGTTTTCTGTTTTGTGATGATTTGTAGGTATTAGGGAACTTTTTCCCTATTTTCTACTGCTTTACGTCTACGACAATCGAATGGAGAGGTTCGAAGGCATATATGATGAGTTCCGGGGTCCCGAGAATACTTTCCGAGTCCTTGGACAAAAGAAGAAGTGAAGCCTTGGCGTCTGAAGCCAAGGAATGAAGAAACGGAGCCTCGCCCAATCTCATCGGGCGCTTCGGCCCTGTCGTAGTTCGGTGCCTGGCCCGATCGGGTGAGAAGGCCCGACAACATCGGGTGTGTTCGCGTGCTGCTGAGGAATTCTGGGCGATACATGCGTGTTCGCGTGCTGCGAAGTTCCATCGCCCGATATCATCGGGTGGCATGGCCCGACAACATCGGGCCGGTGCCTTGTGTGCTGCTGTGTGCGTCTGCGGTGCTGCTGTGTGCGTCTGCGGAGCGGCGCGCTGAACCTCGACGAGCCCGACTCCATCGGGCATATGTTCTTTTTTAGCGCTGATACTTTGGTTGATCCCGATTTCATCGGACATGCTTGGCCCGATCGGGCGATTAACCCGGCACGCGTTTTTAATGATTTCCGGGCAATTTTTATAAGACTTTTTCCTAGTTGTTTTAGGTTGAGTATAAATAGCCAAATGGGAGGATCTTTTATTCATCTTGGTTTTGAGTCTTTATTTCTCATAGTTTCTCTCAAGAACCCTAGTTTACTACTTTTCATTTTGGAGTCAAGATCAAACCTTTGGATTATTCGCAAGTTCAATATAGTTCTTCAGTTTGGTAATCTTCTTTATTGCTTTCTCTATTATTGATTAGATTAATTTCTTAGTTATTTGCAATAGTTCAAAGTATGAATTGTTACATGGATTTTGTTATTGTTTTCTCAAGCATGAGTGAGTAGTTTTATTTCTAGGATTGTGGGGATCTATGTATGCAATGAGGGATTGATAGATTAGTATAATTACCCTTTATTTCAATTGTTTCCTGTGATTGAATCGTTCATGCTAGATTTATGAATTAGGCCTGATTTGTATTTCTATTATCGCAATATTGAATCTGCTTTGAGAGGAGAGATTTAGTATAGGCTTTCAATCATTAGGCATAGTGATCCTTGACCATGCGAGAGCGGCTAGGTGATCTTTGGGGGAGGTAATGTTTAAGAGAAATTACATGTGCCCTAGATAAATTGATTTATTGGGTGGTTATTATTCGTCTCTGATTTTCCGAATTGTATGCATAGTGATCCATAGTCCTATTTCTTCATTGATTGATTCTTACCTTCGTATTTAGTTTTGTAATTTGTGTAGTTCAGTAAAACAACCATTTTCATCTGATTTAGTTAGTATAATATTAGAATTCAGATACAGTAGTATAACTTTCTCCCTGTGGATTCGATCCTGACTTCCCTGACTACTTGTTAGTGGACCTTAGGTTATTTTTGATAAGGCGATACGACTTTAGCCTGTTAGTGACTTCTAAGCTTCCCCTGTTTCAGCAGTTTATACACAGTGGATGAGGGCTGATACTTGTCCTTAGATGAAGTGGGACTGACTGAAGCCATGCCTCATCATACACTCGTAGTTTTCTACCACATCTGCCTAATTTTTTTGCTTCTAACATCTATAGGTTTCCCACTTTCTCTCTGTTGTTTTGTATCTGTCCATATTCTATCTTATGTCATCCTATGTATGCCATACTTTGTTGCTAAATTTCTTTTTAAACTCCATGCAAGTTTGCCTTTTGTTTCTGAGGTAAGAAGTTCATCAACCAACATTTTCCTTTTTTCTAAACATAACATTGGTTTTTTTCCTAGTAGAACTTACATTGATCTGTGTTTCTCTATGTGGTTGGTGGTGCTGAACTTGTTGTTGTTGTTCTTCTTTGTGGTTCATGCACCTTGTTTACGTGGTCGCTTCTTCACTGTCCGTGTAAATGTCATCGTCAGTTTCATAATGCTGTCCCATTTCATGCAGAAGTAAGTCATCCTCTATGCCTTCAATTTCCAGGAGCTCTTGAAGGCCAAAGAAACCTACATCTTCCTCATCATCTGACTCCATTTTGCTAGATTAACTGTGAAGGAGAAGACTGAAGTTTGAAGTATTTTTTTTTGGAAATTCCAGTCTGTAAATTTTTTGGATGATTAATGGCTACTCTATGTGCTGTGTGTGCAGTGAACTAATTGGTAGACTTAACTTCTAATGTAACTAAACAATACTAGGTGATTAATGTTTTCTCTCTCTTCATTTTGTGGTAAAAACTCCTCACTAAACGTTGGGGGTATATATAGAAGAGAGAGTATTTAGGGCTCTTTGTTTACTGGTTTTGAATTGGCAAAAATCTGAATTTTATGAAAATTTGGAGAAGTAAACATTTTGGAGGGAATTTAATTTGGTGCCAAAAAATCCCCTTCCCTGATTCCCACCACTTGGGCGTGGGAAATGAGGAGGGAAATGGGACAGTGGTCCCTCTTTTCTCTCTCCTCCCTTCCCTTCAATCCCACGCGCAATGGTCCCCACTTCCCTTTAATCCCCCACCCTTACTTTTGCTTAATACTTAATTAAAATTTTGCCTAGGTAACCGAATTTTTCAAAAGTGTAACATGTAAAAAAAGACGGAGGAAGTATATTTTTTTGTGCCCTAACTTTTGCCTAGGCAGCCTTTTCGAGTTTTCAACCTAGCGGGCTTGGACATACCTTGGAGGAGGAGTTAGAGTTGGATATCAAAGGTTGAAAGGTTAAGGTTTTAAGTTTTGATGAAGGTTCAATTAATTGGGATAAGGTAGGATCATGGATTTGGATTGTATTGATGGATTGGAGGGTTTGAATGAGGGTTAGAACTTGTGTGCAATCACCCTAGCTTGACATTTTATTTCTTTGCCTTTGGCTTTTTCTTTTTTTACATTTTTCTCTTTTTTGTTCTGTGCGTTTTCTTTTGCTTTAGCTTCTTTTCATTATTTCGCACTTTTAATTTTTTTTTCACTCTCTTTTATTTCTGCTTGGCATTGATCTTTTTTTTTTTTATGTAGTAAGGCTTGCACACGAGTTTTTTTTGGTTTTGGGTATTGGAGTTTTGAAGGTTATTTGTGGAGCTTTGATTTAAGGTTATTTGGCTAAGGATCATGGAGATAATGTTTTAAGAGATTTTGTTTTTGATTGCATGAAGATGGCTTATGGATGATGGCTTTGTGGATGATGGCTTATGGATGATGGCTTTTTGGAATGATGGAAGGAAGAGGGATAACTCACAATCCAAAGTATGTCCATTTTATTTTATTATTATTTTTTGTTTCATTATTAATCCAGGTCATTAAAGACAATCTGGTTCGAGTTCCATCATCGAATTCGAAGCATAAACAAAACGCTGGAAGGCCAATGAAAATAAAAAAAAAAATAAAATGAAAATGGAAAGGCTATAATAGATGAAGTCCTATAGTGACATATACTCGATAGGAAAGGACAAAAATGGCTTAGGGTAAGGACTTTCTGACTCATCCTAGGAAACCAGGAATAAAAGACTAAGCCTTTGAATTATTGGTGCACTGCCCAAGGGGTTGTTCGTGATGCATATTCTTGTTGTAAGAGGTATTAGAAGTCTATTGCCATCAACCATGTTTTGAAGCACATTGACAGTACTTGACACTAGATGTCAGATATTCATTATTTTGTTGCAATTCGCAGTAAAAGTTTAGGTTTCATTGTTTGGATCTTTTCTTTCATGTGCAGGGTTTAGAGTAAATCCTATAGAAGTGATCACGCCTCTATTGTGAAGGTGGTCAGAAGTAATCTCATGAATCTAAATGAAGTCGGGGTGGTGATAGTGCGCTTGATGAGCTTTAGAGTAGGCTCAACTTTTTGTTTCTCCATAGGCGTTCCTAATGTTGTAATCTCTCGACCGGTCATGAATAGAATCGAGTGGACCTCGCTGTTATGTTTTAAGAAATGATTTTCGAAAAAGGAAATGGAAATGAGAAATGAATTTGGAAAATGAAAATGGGAAATGGAAAATGGAAATGGAAAATGGAAATGAGAAATGGAAATGATTATGGGTTTTGGACTAGCATGGGGTTGACCATGATGCTGATTGCTGACATGGGCCTAACTATATGCATATGCAGATATGGACTGGGCTAGACTGGACTATGCAAGCAGACTGGACTAGACTTTGAACTTACAGGAGAGCAAGCAGACTAGGCCTAAGGGTATGAATTGATCTTTTATAGTCCGAAGACTTGACTAAGGCTTACATGGAGATGCAAACTAGACCTAAGATTGGGCTTTTATAGTCCTAAGACTTGACTAGGGTTCACATAGAGATGCAAACTAGACCTAGGAAATGAATTGGTCGTTTATAGTCCGAAGACTTAACTAGAATTTACATAGAGATGCAAACTAGACCTGGGAATGAATTTTTATAGTCCGAAGATTTGACTAGGGTTTACATAGAGATGCAAATTAGACCTAGGAAATGAACTTTTATAGTCCTAAGACTTAACTACGGTTTACATAGAGATGCAAACTACACCTAGGGTATGAATTTTTACAGTCCGAAGACTTGACTAGGGTTTACATAGACATGCAAACTAGACATAAGGAATTAGAATGAACTTTTATAGTCCGAAGACTTAACTAGGGTTTACATAGAGATGCAAACTAGACCTAAGGAATGAACTTTTATAGTCCTAAGACATGACTAGGGTTTACATAGAAATGCAAACTAGACCTAGGGAAGGAACTTCTATAGTCCTAAGACTTAAATAGGGTTTACATAGAGATGCAAACTAGACCTAGGGAATGAATTGGGCCCAAATGGACCTAAGCTTTGAATTGGATTAGAATTAGACGTAGATTGGAATGGACTAGGAATAGACTTGGACTAGGCTTGATATATCACATAAAGATGAAAATGGGCCTAGATTTTGACATGAACTAGACTTATATGGGCCTAAGATCGACTCTAATGCTAGTGAACGTATGGACTCAAAATTAGATGGACCTAATATGAATGCAAAAAAGGACTCTAATGCATATAGGCCAAACAATGAATGCAAATGGATTAGATTGATGGGATTGTATTGACTGAAGGTGTTTGGACTGGGTTTAGAATTTTCGAAATTCGTTTTTGAAAGGAACCCCTTGTTTTTAATCATTTGTTAGGAAAATATGATGGATTAATTTTGAAAATATTTTTGTAAATGTCTTATATGATGATGATTAGTAAATGCTTTTGAAAAAAGTAGAATAGCCATGGGTGTAAGATTGATTTTGAAAGATGTAAGTTTTTTAGAAATTGGTTGAATTTGATTTAGGTAGAATTGATAGGGAAGAATAGTTGGATATATAGCAGGGAGAAGGTAGACATGCATGACAATTCTAACTCTACCATGACCACTTTTCTAGATGCACCTTTTTTTTGAATTAGGTGAGACCCCTAGAATGACCATGCTTCTACGCGAATGCAGACTGACCGAACATAGGATCGACCACCACAACGACTAAATCGACGAAAACCATGCTATGCACACTAGTAGAATAATTGCTTATTGCTGCGGTGATATTGCTGCGGTTTTACCCATACGCAGCAATATATCACGTAAATAGAAAAGGAAAAATATAAAATAACCATATTGCTGCGGTTTCCGCCGAAAACCGCAACAATATAGTTTCAACGGAAATTTTTTGAAATTTTTTTACTATTTGACCAAACATATTGCTGCGGTTTCTGGCAAGAACCGCAGCAATATATTAAAATAATATAAAAAAATTATTTTAGTATATTGTTGCGGTTTTTGACAAAAACCGCAGCAATAGGTCCTTAAAAAGTATTTAAAGATGCTAGGGTTATAAGCCCATCTCTCTAACCATCAACATCATTGCTGTGCGCCTCTCTTTTCACACCTCTCACCTCTCTCCTCTCTCATGTTCTCACGCCTCTCACCCTCAACTTTGTCTCACGCCTCTCTCAACCAGCGGCTTGTTCATTCGTTCTTCATCTTCCCGCCGACGTCTGCTCGCTCGTTCTTCATCTTCCCACTGACGTCTACTCGCTCGTTCTTCATCTTCCCGCCGACGTCTTTCATCTCTTATCCTTGTCTGCTCGCCTCTCTCAACCGGCGGCTTGTTCATCTCACACGCTGACGAAATCTCGTCTCGAGATTTGCTCGCTCGCGCTTCAATCGACCATGGCGCTTCATTCTTCGTTCAACGAGAAACCATGGCGCTATCACCACCGTTTCTTCTCCCTGTCTTTCGTCCTCTCCATGGCGAAACGCGCAACAATTCGGCCTCTGACGAATCAATTTCTGTTTTTTTTCCTTTTTTTCGTTATTTTTGTTTTCAGAATTTTTTTTTTCCGTTTTTTTTCGTTTCTTGAAATCTGTTTATAGTTTTTGTAGTTTTAAAATTTCTTTTTTATTTTCAGTTTCTTATGTTTTTTAGTATATTATTTGTTTTTATTAATCATTTAGACATTTAGTTGTAACTGTTGTTTTCTTAATTTTGCTTTTTCATTTTTTGATCTTTTGTAATATTTATGTAACTAGCTTTTTTATCTTTATATATTAATGAGATTCATATGTCATTTCATCTTCAGTTCGTTTAGGAATTTGGTGGATAGTGGATGGGTTAGTTGCCTGGTTTTAATACTTCAAATTTAATTGCAAAATGCAAAAAAGAAAAAAATATTTTTTACCTTTACCAGGACCTATTGCTGCGGTTTTGGGCAACAACCGCAGCAATAGGCTAAGATATTGTTGCGGCCTAGCCAAAACCGCATCAATACGTTGTACTTTTTTAATAAAAAAGAAACATATTGTTGCGGTTTTGGCTGGGAACCGCAGCAATATCTTGGCCTATTGCTGCGGTAAAAAACTGCAGCAATAGGTTAATTACCTATTGCTGCGCCCTTAATTGCTGCGCGGCCAAAACCGCCGCAATATGCCACTTAATGACCGCAGCAATAAGAATTTATTCTACTAGTGGCAGAGACTGCGTGACACCCAGCATTGCTGCGTGCGGCACACAGAAGTGCGTCTGGCGCGGGAAAGGTGCTCCAGGCGCAACTTAATGCGCTTGGCGCACTGCTCCCCCGACATGTTTCTCGGGGATTCAGGCGAGGTTTTGGCTAATTGACGATCTTTTTTCTTAGACGTGATTTTAGGAACGACGCATAACAATGACAATTTGACAAGTTAATAACAGGCGAAATTGCAATCACAAGCAAATATCATGTAACATGGATGCAAAAGTTCCAACCTAAAGTCCAGTTTTATGTTTGAAACTATGGCCATGTTAAGTCTAAAAGGGTCCATGACTAATAAATTGATCCCATGCTTCGTACCTATGCTTAAAGAGGTGGCCACAAGTAAGATGCATTCCAGTTCTCAAGTCAGGAACAAGAGAACAATGCCATGGTTGGGTAGGTTTGCTTATGACTAAGATCCAACACTATCGCTCAGGAAGATTTTTGGAAGGACAAAGCGCAAACCCCCCGGGGGTGGCCTCACGCATAGAACATGCGCTAATGAGGCAAGGTAGATTGTCCTTATGGTGGCTTAAACAATTGCCATGCAAATGCAAAACTGTAATGTCATTCTACAGTATAAAAAGAGTATGGATCGTATTTTTCTAGTTTCACCCACTCATTTAAAAAATTAATTTTTTTAAATATACTCCCAGTGGAGTCGCCAAATTGTAGGCGTGATTTTTATTTCGCCTACGCGGTGTGAGCGCGTATTTGACTACCCCATTGTAAAGGTTTTATTGAAAAATATTTTGAAGTCGCCAACAAGTCTTTAAAGGAAGACTAATAAACCTAATTAGATAATGGGAAATCAAAGGGACAAATTAGGGACTTATCCAATGTAGATTTTCCCGTCCTGATTCCATAGATGGTCAATGAACCATATATTGAGTTTGGGGGTGAGGGTATGAATATAGTCATAATTAGGGGTGTGCATAAAGGGACCGGGACCGAAATCTAGACCGGAACCGGACCGGGCCGGTGAATTTCGGTCGGTCCCCAGTCCACAGAAACTAAGGATTTCGGGCTTCCGGTCCGGTCCGGGCAAAAATCGGAATTTTCCCGGAATATATTTTTTTTTTTTAAAAAAAAGTCGCTGGCTGACACATGACAATCCCTCAAAACCCTTTGACTCTTGTATGTTTTATCTGGTCCAGCCCATGGAAACAACAGACCCTAAACACCCTTCAATCTCTTTGCCCCCTTTCCTCTTCTCTCTCCTAAACCCCCTACAATTCTCTGGTCCAGCACGACGGCTGACGCACCGGCCACCGCACGTCCGCACCAGTGACTCGAGAGTTGAGACCCCATTCCGACCACCGGCGAGGTGAATTTAAGGTAAATTCCTTCCTTCTCTTTTGTATTTTCGGATCCTTTTCAAATTTCAATTTATGAATTCGTGTGATTTGCAATTTTATTATAATTTTTTCAATCCTTGTTTGTTCATTAATTTCAATTTTTAGAATGCATGATTTCATTAATTTCAAATTATTATCTTGCAATTCATGTTAATTTCGAATTTATACTATGAAATATTATATTTATTGATGTTAGTATTATATGTTGAATTATTATAATGTTATTTTATTTATGTTAATTTCGAATTTTATTTATTCATGTTAGTATTATACTTATTCATGTTGCATTATTGTATTTGTTGGAAGTGGGAACTATACGTTCCATAATAATATAAGATAGCTTGCAAAATGCAGCCTCTTATTGTATATTTGTATTTGCTGTCTCTTTGACAATATGAACTAATTCGATTTTGCTGTATTGTATTCCATAAGAACTTGTTAGTTCATAGTTGAGCATTAATGTTGTGGGGTACTGGGGTTTGATTTTTATGATTCACCATGTGTAACTACATTCTACACATATTCTTAGAGGTAATTAACCTATTGCTGCGGTTTTTGACCGTAGCAATAGGCTAAGATATTGATGGGGTTACTGGCTAAAACCGCAGCAATATATATATAACCTATTGTTGCGGTTCCTACCCAAAACCGCAGCAATAGGTTTTTTTTTTAATAAAAAAATGAAGTCTATTGCTGCGGTATTGGGCCAAAACAGCAGCAATAGGTATACATAAAATTTTTAATTTTTTTTTTGTTTTCTGGTGAATTTAAGTGATCTGAAATCAATAAAAAGAAGGATCAAACTAGGACTACGGAAGTAATTAAACAATATAAAATCAACTTTATTTATTCAATAATAATGATATTTCACAAGAGCCAAATTACAAAAAAATATATATAAAAAACAGAACTAATAATGAAAAATGAAAAAGAAACGAAAAAGAAACTAATCAACTAAATAGATCAGCAAAAGAAAAAAAAACGTGTATTATCAGATCTGAAGAAAAGAAGAAAAAGCAAAAGAAAAGGAAAAATAGAGAAAATAAAAGAAGGAAAAAAACGTGCAAAAAAAAATGAAGAAAAGAAGAAATGAAAAAGAACAGAACAAAGGAACAGGAGCCTAGCGTAGTTGAGAAAGCCACAGCATATTCACTCTTTTTTTTTTGTTTCTTTCATCAAAGTCAGATGTACTCATTTGAATACTAGTTGTGAATTTTAATACTTGTATAGTAGTAGTAAATCATACCATTTGTAATTAAAACGAAAGTATCTTCCATAAATTACTCCAAAATAAAAAAATAAACGCGTACTATATTCCATTAAAATGCTGCTTTTATATACGTTAATCCAAATGATCCTCCATTGAAAGAGAAGAAACAACCTTAAATTCAAATGATAAATGACAATTAAAATCAAAATCAAATACAGAAACTACAAGATATAATAAGGATGAAGAACGACGGTGATGGAACCCGGTGGCGAGAGAGGCGACTGAGAGGGAGGAAGAATGATGCGAGGGAGGCGGCGAGGGAGGCTACATTTTCATTTTCGATTCCCGCCGGAAGATGAAGAACGCCGACGAAGATGAAGAACGCCGAGGAAAGAGAGGCAAGAATCGTGAGAGTGAAAGGGAGTGAAGGAGATCTAGATAGGGAGAGGAGGAAGGAGGTTGAGCGTGACAGAGAGATAGAGGAGGAAGGAGGGTGAGCTGATGAAAACGGTGCCCAAGGCTCACTCCTTGTCTTATATACAAAACCCTAATGATCATTGTTGCGGTTTCTAGCAAGAACCGCAGTAATATATTAAAATAATATTTTTTAAATATTATTTTAATATATTGCTGCGGTTCTTGCCGGAAACCGCATCAATATATTTGGTTAAATAGTCAACTTTTTTTCAAAAATTTTCCGTTGAAACCATATTGCTGCGGTTTTTGGCCGAAACTGCAGCAATATCTTTATTTTATATTTTACCTTTTCTTTTTACGTGATATATTGCTGCGTATGGGTAAAACCGCAGCAATACCACCGCAGCAATAAGCAATTATTTTACTAGTGGTAAGAGGAAAGCAACTTATTGGGAGCATTTCATCGAGTTTTTAGAAGATGAAAA
The DNA here is from genome assembly GCA_947646795.1 of Beta lomatogona. NCBI lineage: Eukaryota > Viridiplantae > Streptophyta > Magnoliopsida > Caryophyllales > Amaranthaceae > Beta > Beta lomatogona. The sequence continues at coordinate 1,297,734 of CANSNZ010001061.1, read as the reverse complement.
ACTACGAGCTGAATGTAAGTATTGTGAAAAAACTTTTGCTGCTGATGGTAATATTAATGGATCAAAGAATGTTAAGAATCATTGTGAAAGATGTCTTGGTAATCCCCTTAATAAAGAAAAGGGTAAAGGAAAGGAAAGTGAGCTATTATTTCAATCTGGGGAAGGAGATAAAGATAATGTGTAACACCCCGTAATTTTCACCCTTTATTTTTTTGTGTTTGTTTACATAAAATGATATTTTTCGTAAAAATAGATAATTTATTATTTAGATTATTTTGGAACGTGTTGTGAAAATGTGTATATATATTTATATGTTGTGATATATTTATATATATATTTATTTTAAGTTTTTAGTTATTTATTTTAAAGGTTATATTAGTTTCGTTATTTATTTAGGTGTTTAGGATGCATTTTTTTTGCAGCGTAGCGTTTTTGTAACAATGTTGGACCGATTTGAGTGATGAAATGTTGCATCGCATGTGGCGTGTTACTGTGTTTATTATATTTATATTTATAATATAATTTATTAGAGTTATTTTCATTATTAAGTATTTTCAAAGTTTAGGCGCGATTTAGGAATTTATCGATTTATCGCGTGACGGACTTTTGATGCATGGACCTTTGATGACTTGGGCCGAAATCTTCTTGGTGTACTTGGGCTTGGACAGCCGGCTATGGGGAGGGAGAAGGAAGAAGTTTCTCCTCTTTTATTTCATTTCTTTTAATTGGTGACTCTTGGGAGATTGTAACCCCCATAACCCCCCCTAATCATTCTCCTAAACTCTTCATTTTTCCTTGCCATAAAATTCTAATTTTTTTATTAAAAGAGCTTCAGCATCATTTGCATTTAACCCTCACCGTTTTCAAGAAAAGGAAGAGAGAAAAAGAAGAGGAAAAGAATAGAAAGTTTCAACCCGGTTTTTCCTGTCACACCTTCACGAAAATAACCGTAGCCGGAGATCTATCCGTTTGATCGTCTTCAAATTTGGAGAGAACGTTTATAACATCTTGTTCTACATTATCACCGGAGCGATTTAGAATCTAAGCTTTTGATCACCGGGAATCATGGTCGGAACAGAGCAGTGTGACATGAGATTTATCAACGTTCAAGAAGAAAATGCCTAGTGACTTGTTGCTTCAATTCTCGTTCGTTGTGGCTTGGGGTTAGAAGAGGAATTGGATTGTATGCGTAGCTCTTAACTATCTCTTTAGACTCAGCTCTCCTCCCGACGTTCCAGGTAACTAGTAGTTATCTTAGAACCATAGTGATTAGAGTATTATTCGGTATTAGATTATTACGCTAAGAATTATTTAAAATACTTTTTGAATGAAATTATTGACGAAATTTGACATGAATATACTTGATGAATTCTGTGTGATTACTGTAAAGAGAAAAATAATTTTCGTATGATTTTTGGTATTTATTTGATTTAATTGGTGTTTTGTGCGTTTTTGGCTAAATTGCATAATAATTATTAAACGAATGTTAAAATTTCTGAAATTATTTTCATAGATCATGTTATATGCGTATTATGGATTCCATGCCTTAGAATAATTTTTGCCTACTGTGTACTTGTTTATTTAATTGATATATCTATTTTTGCAATTTCATTTCTGTCAGTATATAAATCATAAAAATTATTTCTGGAGGCTGAAAAATTCATTTCTTTGTATAATATGTACTTCCGTGAGTTTATTCATGTTGTGTAAATTTTTGGTAATTTTTGAGCGTTTATTATATTTTTAGTTATTATATTGGCTTTATTGAGTAATCTGTATATTAACTTTTAAAATTACTTTTGGAGTCCGAAAATTATAAATAAAATTTATACCATGTCAGTAGAGCCATTAGGTTCATATGATAATTTTTGTGTGATTTTACTGCTCGAACTTATTAGTTTAATAATTATTATTGGGTTTTTGTTGTGAAATTGAGGATACTCTTTTAAATTATTTGAGAGCTTGTTAATCAGAAATAATTTGTGATCTTTTATGTTCTTGGATGCTGGTGTTTAGTAGGTTGCTGTAAGTATTATTGGTATCATTATGTTTGTGTTTGATTTATGTAAAAATGATTAATTGTGTACTATTTATTTATTTAATAAGCCTTGGAGTTAATTGGTGATGCATTTTTGATTGATCTTGTTAGTGCTGTAAAAACTATTTCACTATCATTGTTGATGCTTAGTGATGTTTAAAATATTGTGGTTGGAGATATTTGTTGTAAATTTGTAAGTTACTACTTTGAAGATTTTTGAAAAATTACTTTTGATGAATTATGGGTATAAGGCCGGGTGGCATCCCTTTTGACGAATATTTTTGAGCGAGAATGATACTTTGATGATATTTATGAATTATGATTTTATTTTTGAGATAAGAACATCCGGTGGGATAGATGTAGTCCCCGGTGAAGAACATGCCAACCACCCGGTTTGCGAACTAGGGGGTACACCCGGGTTAATTGTTGTCGTCCGAGAGGTCGTGGAGTTCGCTTGTTCTACCCCTGCGTCGGGAGTTTGGCCATTCTTAGACACAGGCAGTGGGGAACGTAAGCCCATAGACTGACCTGGAGATTGCGATCTGACAAACCTTAGGAAGTGAATTGCGATTCACTAGCGTTCGGTTTCTGACTCAATAACTTGTTTAGACCTATATTTTATTTTTATAAAAGTACTCTTGAGATTATTTATTTATTTATTTTTATCCAACTCACTTGCTATTTATTATTCATTTGCGTTATTTGTGAGTTATATGGAAGTGGATGCATATTGTAGTTGACTTGACTTTATGCTTTCCTTTCTTATTAATCTATGACTGAATCATGCTTTGATTGCTTTTGTTCTGGGAGAACTGCTAGTTACTCCCCACTGATTGTGGATATTTGTTGTATATTTTGCAGGTTTTGTTGATGGGGATTTTCTTTGATTTTGGGCTCGGGTTGAGATGCGAGAAATAATCTATTAGGGGTTTTAGTTCTAGACTTCTCTTTAGTTTGATATAGTTTCCTCATTTCGATTTTAATCTAAGTAATTAATTTACTTATAGTACTTACTTATGTTTGTTTTTATCACTTAGTTATTTAAACACTATTCTTGTAGTAGTGACATTCCCAGAAGACGATGTTTCCGCCATCGTCCTATTAATACTATTATTATTTCTTTCTTTTTCGCTTTGAAATTCTAGGGTGTTACAGTTGGTATCAGAGCAAAACGCTCCTAAACTCTGAAAAAGAGTTGTTAATGATTCTTTAGAATTATTAGTTAGCCATAAGATATAAAATTTGTTTAGAATTAAGTTTAGTTGTTTCACTATAATGAGAGTGTGATGGGTAGAGTAAGTAAAGGGAAGCCTTATGGGAATGTGATGTGCTCTCATGCTTATGGAGCATATGTTATATGTATAGTTATTTGTATTATTGGTGGAATTAGTCTACCAAGTTTGTTAATCTTATTTACAGGGCCTCTTACATGTAATTTATTTTCTCTTTTATCAGAGTGCGCAGCGAAAGCGAAGTAATTTATAGCCTTTTGGGTTTCGTTGTGTTTAATTTGTTGTGTTTTGCGATTTGAAAATAAACTTTTATTTTATTTTAATATAGTCTTATGTGTTGCATTGCTTTTATTTTATTTGTTAGTTGCTTGATAGTATATGTTATTATGCGAGACAAGATATACTTTCTCGTTCTTTTTCAATTAAGTGTTGTTTATTATGTGAGTACTACGTATTATTTACAAAACTTTCTAGTTTGAATTTATATTCCAAATTATATTTTAGATCTTTGAACTTAATAAATTTCATACCTATATTAGAGTTATTTTATGACTCTAAATTTTCCTATTGTTTATATTTTGATACACTCTTTTGAAAAACGTTTAATTTCAATTGTGTTATAATGGTTTGGAATAAGAAAGGGGTTTTGAAATTGTCTTTCAAGATATTCTTCAAATTTCTCTTACCGTCTTTGACCATCTATATTTATAAATATTTTCCTTTTAATATTTTTATTTTTTATGTTAATCCTTATTTAGCCTTTAATTATGGTAATAAGTTTTGTAGTCTTTGAAAATAAAAGTACCCTAATGAGTTGTTTTGGTGTTAGTTTGAAAAGTAGATGTAAACTATTTTGTTTTAAAGGTTAGCATTCAACAACTTTTATTTTACTTACTAATTTACTTTTCTTATTAGCATTATTTTTCGAACTCAAATGCGTGAAAGGATCTCGTTTACTATTTGTTGTTTCTTGTTTAAATATTTAGTGCTTTCTCATTTCATATCAAAATTTTGGTTGTCTTCATTACTTCTTATTTAATTCTCTCGATTTTGTCCGATCTGTTTTATATTCTTTGAAAATGAAATTTATATACTCGCCTAAATTTTAAACTTGTTTGAGTTGATATTAAGTCATAATGGGTGATTCCTTTGACTTGTTTGTCAATTTGATAAGTCTAAATTTTAAACTTGTTTGAGTTGATATTGAGTCATAATGGGTGATTCCTTTGACTTGTATGTCAATTTGATAAGTTAACGCATTTTATTTTAGTTTTGATTTAATTTCCTTTTTGAGTTGACATTAAGTTTATATTGGGTGATTCCAAGAAACTCTAATGTTGATTTGATAAGAAGGCTTTCAAATATTGTTTTGTTGATACTAGATTGCAGTGGGCGGTTCCATGCACAATTGTGTCAACTTAGCAAATTTTATAATTGTTGTTAATAATTTATTACTTTATCGCCTATTTATTATTAGTGTTTCGTCGTTGTGAAATTTATTTTAAAGTTTTCAATTTCTTTTGCGAACTTTAATTTTCATATATATGTTTAGGAGGCGTACGCTCTTATAACATATGTCATGACTTGTGTTCGTAAGTGCTATTTTAATAAAGCGAATAGCTACTCTTTATTAAAGTGTTCCTATCTCTTTAAATGGAGTATATGCCCGTGTGGTTACCTCTATTTAAATTGATTTGGCTATCTATTTACGAACTTTTTCTTCTTCGCTTCTTTTCTAAAAATATTATGTATGGTCGGATTTATTCTTTTATAATTTTACGTAAATATTTATTCCTGCTTCTTTTACAAAATTACCTATAGTTTATTGTGCAAAGGTTTTTACCTTAAACTTTCTAATACTTGTCTTTGGTTCTTTCACATTTTATAAAATAATGGTTGTTACCGTACTTCTTTATCGTACAACTCTTTTGATCTTCCAAAATAAAATATATATTATTTGAGTTATCAGATTGTATACCTGCAAAGTTGTTTAGTTAACTAAAATCCGTCGATTTCTGTTTTTTTAATGTTCTTTATCTAGAGTATTTTCTTTTGTCTCTTGGTTGTTTTGAAGTTTCGAGGACGAAACTCTTTTAAGAGGGAGTGATTGTAACACCCCGTAATTTTCACCCTTTATTTTTGGTGTTTGTTTACATTAAAATGATATTTTTCGTAAATATAAATAATTTATTATTTAGATTATTTTGGAACGTGTTGTGAAAATGTGTATATATATTTATATGTTGTGATATATTTATATATATATTTATTTTAAGTTTTTAGTTATTTATTTTAAAGGTTATATTAGTTTCGTTATTTATTTAGGTGTTTAGGATGCATTTTTTTTGCCGCGTAGCGTTTTTGTAACAATGTTGGACCGATTTGAGTGATGAAATGTTGCATCGCATGTGGCGTGTTACTGTGTTTATTATATTTATATTTATAATATAATTTATTAGAGTTATTTTCATTATTAAGTATTTTCAAAGTTTAGGCGCGATTTAGGAATTTATCGATTTATCGCGTGACGGACTTTTGATGCATGGACCTTTGATGACTTGGGCCGAAATCTTCTTGGTGTACTTGGGCTTGGACAGCCGGCTATGGGGAGGGAGAAGGAAGAAGTTTCTCCTCTTTTATTTCATTTCTTTTAATTGGTGACTCTTGGGAGATTGTAACCCCCATAACCCCCCTAATCATTCTCCTAAAATCTTCATTTTTCCTTGCCATAAAATTCTGATTTTTTTATTAAAAGAGCTTCAGCATCATTTGCATTTAACCCTCACCGTTTTCAAGAAAAGGAAGAGAGAAAAAGAAGAGGAAAAGAATAGAAAGTGTCAACCCGGTTTTTCCTGTCACACCTTCACGAAAATAACCGTAGCCGGAGAGCTATCCGTTTGATCGTCTTCAAATTTGGACAGAACGTTTATAACATCTTGTTCTACATTATCACCGGAGCGATTTAGAATCTAAGCTTTTGATCACCGGGAATCATGGTCGGAACAGAGCAGTGTGACATGAGATTTATCAACGTTCAAGAAGAAAATGCCTAGTGACTGGTTGCTTCAATTCTCGTTCGAGTTCCCTCCCTCCCAAGTCCTTCACTTCCTCCCCCACTCTGCCGTCCTCTATCTGTTCGGTTAAGGGCTCCGTCGTCGTCGTCCGCTTCCTCCCAAGTCAGTCCCTCGTAACATCTCTCAAGTCAGTTCATTCAATAGAGTTTAGACTTCGCTAGTCCCACTCTACCGCTTCCTCCGCCGGAGTTCGATTGGAACTCGCTTCGCTCAAGTCCCTCTCTATCGCTAGTCTGCTGCAGTTCAAAGCTTGTTCGCTGAAGTCTGGCCACTCGAATTCGCTAACCCCTTCAGGTTCGAATTCGCTAGCGCAAGTCTGGCCACTCGAATCACTCTGTCGCACTCGAATCAGTCTGCCACATACTCTTTCAGGTTCGAATTTGATGTATCTTCAATTTCCCAAACTCCTTCAGGTTCTATTTTATCATAATTTCTAGGTTTTCCTGAATTACTCAAAATAATTCTAGGGTTTAATATAATTAATTTCCTCAATCATTTATCTAACTCTAATCTAGTAGGATGCTTTTAGCATGAAATACACCAAATTAGAAACTTGGTAGTAGTTTTGTGTAAATTGTGACTAGTTTTGGTGATTTTTTGCCATTAAATATGGGAGAATGACAACACTGCTCTTTCTTTTATGGGTTATACCAGTCACTGAGCAATCAATATGAAGATGTCGTCATTCCTTTCTGTAATTCGTTGCAAGATCCGTTTTGTTTCCTTTGATTATGGATTGATTATCTGAATTTTTTTTTTTGAGATTTTTTCTAATCGGTGATTTAATTTGGTTAGGGCTTACATTTTTAATTTAGGTCATGAAAATATTTGATCCTGTTTGTTGTTCTTCATCAGTTGTCTATGCGATTTGTTTATGCAATTTATTATTGGTGTTATGTGTATTTTTCATTTTGTGTTTGTATGTTGTAGATTTTTTAGTGCTTCTATGTCGAATATTCATATAGTGTTGTATGTTCTTCATCTATTAGTGTGAAACAAACTGAATTTCTGTGTGCCAAATTCGATAGCAAATTTTAATATTTCCTAAGTTAGAGTATTGTAGTACTTGTCAGTTATCTTTTATTAAACTTCCCCAGTGATTATCAGTGTGTAAAAACCTATCAATTTAAAATCACCCAACACTTCTAAATGTACTACTATGGACGTTGTTTATAAATAGTTTTGAGTTGCTGTTTTTTTTTTATTCAGCTATGTTCTTCTGCCTTAAAGGTGTAAAATCCACTCTCTGTGAGATACTCACACAATTGCACTCTAAAATTCTATAATGTGACCAAGCTCGCTTGTTTCTCGTAGGCCCTGTTATCATTTATCAATTCACAAAAGTTAGCACAACAGTGTTGTTTTGTTGACTAACTAATATAGTCATATCCCTCTTTTCTTTTCCTTTTTGTTGGGGCTTCGAGAAAAGAAGAAAATTCACCTTTCAGGCTGAATCTACTATTTTCTGATCACTAGACTTTGTATTTTCTGAACACTCTGTTTCTTGGAACTTTGCAGACTTAGTGCGCAGGAAGACGAGGAGGATGGTGCTAACTTATTGAGGAGAACAACAATTGGAAATGGTCAGTTCTCTTTTCTTCTCCTAGTGGTCTGTGTTAGAACTCTTGCTTATCTCAGTCAATGCTGTTACCCTTTCCAACATCTAGGACCTCCAGAGGCTATTTTCGACTGGACTCGTAAAATAGACTCTGATCTATCTCAAAGTACTAATAATCAAGTATTCTCTCGGAAGCATTGGCGTCTTCTTCAATGTCAAAATGGTACTCTGTATAATATAAAAGTGAGAGATTTAAACGAGAAAACCCTTTTTACAATAGGAAGGAAGTTCTCGATCATGTAGGATTTTGGCTCATCTCTTTTACTACAATAGACCAAACAACTCTATGACAAACCTATTACTAACTCGGCCATTTTTTGAGTTTCTTCATGAACTCGAGTTGCCTTAAAGCATTGTTTCTCACTAATCTGTAAAGAGATCATCTCTCTTGACTCATGCCTCACTTAAAGCCTTCACATATAGAAGAGCGCTCTGGAGCCCTTACCCCAAAAGTACACGAGTTTGTTGATCTTTAGTTTAATGCTTCTTATAGGTGGATTGTCTTAATGAAGTGGAACCACAGAGTTATCTGATACAAGCACTCATTTTTATATTTATAGGATAAATGTATGCAAGTCTTTATGCAGACCTTGACTGGAGGCACTAGACTTCTCAATTCCGCTAAGGACTTGTTTTACTCACAGTTCTACACTTCTACATATCGGACAGTTCCAGCTCCTTACAAAGAAGTCTATTACAAACCCTTGTAATTAAGCTTCTTCTCCATTTCCATAAGTACATGAAAGAATATTTGCTACACCATCCATTGTTACCCAAACATTGCATCTTGATTTTCCATTGATACGAAAGTCAAAGTTTTGCATATATTTAGAAACGAAGAATGTACATTTTTTCCCGATTAAATTTAAGAGATATACCAAGGATTCACGTGTTTAAGAGGATGCATGCTGGACATGGGTATGGCGTGCTAAAGAGTGAGAGTGACATAGTACATTATCTCAATAGTTCAGATTCTAGAGTGCTAATGTCCTAACGTATGTTTTTTGTCTATTGAACTTGATATTTGGCCTTCATTTATCCCCTCTCTGCTTATGTTGTAGTTTAATATAGTTGGAGTTCTTTCTTTTGGTCGCAGAGTAGGATGTGTTTTTTAAACACACAGTATTCACTAAGCTTATTAGTTGTTTGCATCTTTGCATCAGTATATTGATTCCATGGAATAAAGCTTCTACTTTTCAGTGTTTCTTGAAAATCTTATGTTAGATTTGTGTCTTGGATGTTAGTATCCCTCTCTCGTTGCTATGAGCTATATACTAGTTTCTTTTCTTTAATTTATCAGAGTGGATGGCTCATTACCTGAGTTGTTTTTGTTCTTTGATGAGAACATGTGATTTTATATGAAGATGAATTATAGGTGACAATGGAGTTTCTCTGTTAACTGCCAAAGCGGTAAACTTTACGTTAATATTTTGATAAATGAAAAAGATTTGTGTGATTTTTGACTACATGGAGCACTGATTAAATACATATAATTCTGCAGAGAGTTATGCCCAGTTGTTGGTTTCTTCTCTTCAGATTTTGGGTGAGTAATGAACTTTAACCTTTCCTTTCGTTTTATATATTTTCCTTCCTATAAATCCATATAATACTACCTCTAATAATGCTCCTATCAAGGCCCTATTGGGGATTTTATGTTTACTAAGGCCAATGTAATGTACACATTTTTATTTTAAATTTGTTTTCTAGTTGATTTTTAATTTTTGTTTTACATTTTTGGGTTTGTACTAAACTGCGTACACTTTTTCTTTGGTCTACTCTTTTCTCAACAGTCCTGATTACTCAAGCCGAAGTAACTGCTACTGTTTCTGACGTTTTGGATTGTTTCTTAGTTACTTTTTTTTTTTCCTCTTTTCTTCCTGTGGACTGACCTAGAAAAGAGGTTCAAATTGCATAAAAGCAAGTGACACTTCTATTTAAATCCAATAGACTGACCTAGAAAAGAGGTTCAAATTACATAAAAGAGGTTTTGGTGTTCCATAAGTTACGGTGTTTTCATGAACTTTTGGATTACTAATATGTTTCCTTTATGGGTATCGTTGTGTGTGTCTGATGGTGGGCTATCTGCGGAATGTTGCTTGATTGCTTGCTATTTATTTGGATAATTAATAGTAAATACATAGTGGAGAACTAAAAGTTCCTTTTTGTTTGCACAGTACTGTACCTAGCTCTCTAGGTTTCTCTAAGTGAGTATATGCTATCATTACAAGCTAATTTTCCAAGTGATATTGTACAACTTGTTGCCCTTGTCATGGTTGCGTTCTAATTGTTTAAGGTTTGTGCTGAAGAAGAACCTTGGTTGGCTTTCTGTATTAATTATGAATAGCTAAACTTGTGAGGATATTTTGATTCATTAGGGAATTCCTGAGCAAGCTAAAATTCCTCACTTACTCGAACTTCTGTTGCTGCTATTGGTGGGCAGGCTAGGAACCCACTTGCTCCAGCCAGGATCCCACTGCCAACATATTAGAGCTGCGTCAGAGAAAGGTATGCAGCTTCAACTTTGGCTTCACCTATGTTGGTATGGCTTCAGTTCAAATAGTTTTTGATGCATCATTAAGTGCCTAATCATGAATTTGGAATTGATTCTATAGTTTGCAAACATGTAAATGATTCAATTTCTCTCTCTTCTTTCATATGACAAAGGAAAACAATCACTGATGCAAGATAATAAGAGAAAGTTGAAAATATTTTGCAACTCTTATGAACACTACTACAAAAAAGGGCAAAGATTTTGCATCATTAATTGTCTAATCTTGAATTTAGAATCTCAACGACACAACCAGTCCATAGTCGTGAAGCAAGCTTGCTGCCTAAGACTTCATCACACATGTCCTGAAGTCTAATCACACAAATTAGCAGACTCATGGCATGGGTGTCACTTGCAGTGCTTCAGCCTAAACCATACATAGCACTGCAAAGTGTTATAAGACTCAAACACATCGATGGACTTTATTGAAACTATATAACTGCAATAAGAGCCAATATGTAAAGTATCTACTTAAGTATGAAGCAAAACCACATTGATTTGGCCATGGGTTCTTTTATTCTCTTTAGATTTTTATGTATTAAGAGTGACTTTAAAGTATTTTGCTGCTTAATTTGTCCTAATATCTTGATAACCTTTGATTTATGTTGAATTATATGCTTCGTCTCTTAAGATAAGAGATTCGAGGGACAATAGCCAATCAGACTTAAGGTTAAGTAAGAAGGTATTGAATGCTAGATACATCTCCTCCCCGGTCCCGTATCATGTTTAATGTAATTTTCCACTTAGTCTCACATTAAAGGATTTGTTAGGATTGAAGTTGTAATTGGTCACTCTTCTTGATACAAGGTATAGAAGTAATGCGTTCATTGATGAGACAATGATATTTTTTTCCCACAAAGGGAGCAATTATTCACAAAAGTGGTCTGCGCTTCGTTGCTTCCTTTATCAACTGTTTTTATGGTAAAGATCTACAACCTGGAACGTATTTGTTTTGATTTATGGTTGTAAATTTGTGACTATCAGTGATGATATGCTCTATTCCTTAATGATTAGGTTCTACCTCGCCCAACATCCATTTTTTTGGCTGCTATATCGTACATATTCCCACCGGCATGCCCGATGAGGTGTGTGCTAAACTTGTTGCTTTTGATTTAGGTTAGATCATATGTTGTGATATTGTGGGTGATTCCCAAGGCATCTTGAAACATGTAGGGTGTGCCACTTTACTTGAATTTGCTTTATCAAAACCTATTATCCCCGAATTTATCCAATTTGTATTATGTACGAGATGCTTTGTCCGAAGAACCGTACATAACATGTACCCTTTGTATTGGACGACAACTATAATACCGAGAAGATTAACCGCAAAAAATAGGTATACTTTACTTCCTCAATTGCTTTATTTTCTGTTTTTTATACTTTTCTTGCCCCTGATTCCTCAAAATTGGTTTTAGATGGTCGAATATTCTGTTTTTTTTTTTCCTTTTTTTTAGTTTTTATTGCTAAAAGCTTCGTTGGAGCGAACTTATGTATTCCCGCCAAAAAGAAGGTTTTTCAACTTATATGTTTTCTATGTTCTCTAGCACTTGTAAACCCTAACTATTGCTCTAAAATTTGTGAGGAATTAATAAATATACTAATTTCAAAGTATCATGTTAATTTTGTTGAACATCCAAGATTCTGATTTCTGAGTGTAGAATTTATCATGATGTGCATGTTCAGAACCTCTATACATTGCACTCTATTTAGAGCAAGGCTTTTGATAGAAGAGTAAGTATCCCAGATTCCCAGTACCTTGTGTCAAGAAATCCAATGGTAGTTCGAAGATTTTTTTATGGTTCCGGATTCTTTTTTCTTAATATTGGTAAAATCTCATTCTAGTTTATATAATTTCTCATATGCTTGAATGTTTAAATGGCTAACTATGAAATGTTGCATGTTCTGCTATGAAATGTTTTATGCAAAGGACTTAATGATTCATGTTTTGTATGTTGTCCTATACTCTGACCTACTTTGAGATTTTTTAATATTCTCAGTAACTAACAATGTACTGATTTTACTTATGCAGGATAACCCAAAAGGCACCTACTTACTATGGGGTGGAGTGTCTTTGTCAGTGCTAAAAGGCTCGTTGCTGGAGATTCGGTGTTGTTCATATGGTATTCTAATTTTTTGTTTCTCTTGGAGCTTTCGTATTCTGTTAGAGTACCCCAATTCTATTCTTGCCTTGTGGAGAATTAATTTTTTATTGTACATTTGAACTTAGGAATGAGAAGAATCAATTGCTTTTGGGAATTCGCCTGGCACTGGCTGGCTCAAAATTGATAATGTTCGGCGGTGAAGATACCTGCTGGAAGCTTTTGTACGATGTCCATATTCTTGACCTTGACACAATGACTTGGAATAAAGTTGAGGCTAGGTGAGTATCTCTTTTCCTCTTGTTTCCAATCTATATTTGTGATCATGTATGAGTTCTACATCACTTGTTATTTTGATAGGCAGCACCCACCTTTTCCAAGATATCATCATGCAACTGTTGTACATGCTGAAGGATACCTCTTAATATTTTGGTGGTTGTTTTCACTCAACTTGTTTAAATGATTCATACTTCATGTTACTGGACTCGGATACAGTAAGCATATCCATTTTAGATATTATCCTTTTGTAATGAATTTTGATATTGTTTGCTTGTATTCTAAAGTCTCAAGTAGGATGAATGACGACACTTGGTATTTTGTGATTGTACATAGACAAATGATAAGAATGATATGCACTGGCAGTAGCTATGTGGGTTTCTTTTTGTGACAGTACATAGACAAATGATAAAAAAATATGCGGGAGCAAGTAGCTAGTTGGGTTTTTTGTGACTGTACATAGGCAAATGTGATCCTCTTACGCTAATTTTAATCCACTAGTAGGCCTATTGCTAGCACGCATGCTTCTTGGTGGGCGGTAGCCGTAGCTTCTTTGGTGTTTTTTTTATTCTTAGATTTGCCACAAATGCTCCGGTTGTTAAGGAAAACCGGAGCATTTGCTCACAAATGCTCCCGGTTTTGCCTTAACAACCGGAGCATTTGAGGCATTTATCCATGTTAAGAAGCTCATATGCTCCGGTTAATCAGACAACCGGAGCATTTGTAATTAAAATGCCCAAATGCTCGTGTGATGTCTGCTACGGGCCAAATACGGAGCATTTGTGGGCTTTTTAACCGGAGCATTTGAGCATTTTTCCACTAATGAAGGGAAGTCGAAGTGTTTATACACGCTACTGAAGTGTATGCTGAGGCAAAGCATCCCGAGTCCAAGAAGCCTGAAGAGGTTGCTCAGCCAAAGAAGAGCAACCCCAAGAAGGCCGAGACTTGGGCCATAACCTCCACCACTACTTCGTCCAGACTAAGAAGAAGGAGAGTGAAAGCACGGACGAGGATGTTGTTCTCGTAATTTCGGGAGGATTTGCTTGTTGGAAGACCAACCAATAGAAGGCACAAAAACTACCTCGAGTGAGCTTGGCCAAGTCTTACTAGGCGATCAGACAAAGGCCGAGCCCTTCTCAAAAGTGGTGGTTAGTGAACAAGATCGGGGCAAGCTGAGGAACCCCCATGATGATCCTTTGGTTGTAGAGATGAGGATAGCAAACTTGAGAGTAAGAAGAATTCTGATTGACACCGGAAGCTCGACGGACATCATTAGTGCTGATTGCTTGTCCAGATTGAAGTTTGATGAAAAGAACTTGGTTCCCGTCCACCATCCCATCATAGGGTTTGGGGGAGGAATCACACATCCTATGGGAACCGTTACTTTGCCCGTCCGAGTGAGAGAGAAGGATGCCTCAAGGACTCTGTTTATCAAGTTCTTGGTGGTCCGGGATTTGACGGCCTACAATGTCATACTTGGACGGCCAACTCTGAATCATGTTAAAGCTGTAATAGTAACTCACTTGATGCTTATGAAGTATGAGTGTGATGATGGCAAAATTGGCTCCTTGTATGGAGACCAGCAGGCGGCTAGTGAATGTTACCTAACTACCCTCAAGCCGTCATCATGGAAAGCATGCAATGAAGACCAGACGAAGATCGGTGGCGGACGAAAAACATCTGAAATTGGGAAAGATAAGACGAGGGTTCTTGGCAAAAGGAAAACGTCTCGAAATTGTAAAGGACCAAGTGGCCTCGTTGAAGATGACAATTGAGAGTCCTCAGACACCTACCGCTCCCTCAAGGAAAACGTCTGAACTTCTCCCCAACAAAAAAAGGAAGTATGAACTCGTTAAGGAAGAGCCCCCCTCAACTGAGGAGGTAATGGCCATCATGGGACTGGCACTAGAACGTCTAAAGCCTGTGGATGTCCCAGAAGATGTCAGTTTGGATGAGGCTCGTCCAGAAAGAACTTTGAAGATTGGGTCCTCGCTCTCTCCTGATTTGAGGGGCCTTCTAATCAGCTTGCTGAAAGAATTTCAAGACGTGTTTGCTTATTGTGTTGAGGAAATGCTTGGAATAGATCCAGAGATAGCCGTCCACCGGCTGAACGTTGACCCAAATTTGAAACCTGTTCGTCAAAAGAAAAGGCGTTTAGGTCCGGTCGGGAATCAGGCGGTCGACCAGGAAGTTCAAAAATTGTTGGAATCTAAATTCATCAGAGAAACTTATTATCCAGAGTGGATTGCAAATGCGGTCATGGTGCCAAAGCCTAATGGCACTTGGAGGATGTGTGTGGATTACACCGATCTCAACAAGGCTTGTCCCAAGGACGGTTTCCCTTTGCCTAAGTTGGATCGTCTAGTGGACTCCACGGCCGGCCATGCTTTGTTAAGCTTCATGGATGCCTATTCAGGTTTTCATCAAATCCCCATGTGGTCGGAGGATCAGGACAAAACGTCCTTTATAACTGAAAAAGGGCTGTATAGCTGGTTGAGGATGCCTTTTGGCCTCCGTAATGCGCCGGCCACCTTTCAAAGATTGATCAATACTGTCTTTCAGCCACAATTGGGAAGAAACATGGAAGCATATATTGATATTATGATAGTCAAGAGTCGGTAAGAGGAAGGTCGTGTTAGTGATTTGAGAGAAACTTTTGAAACTCTCAAAATACAAGCTGAAATTAAACCACAGCAAATGTGTCTTTGGAGTCTTGTCGGGGAAGTTCTTAGGCTTCTTAGTAGATCAAAGGGGAATAGAAGCCAACCCCGAAAAGATCCAAGCTATTCTAGACATGAAATATCCGTCAAAGATAAATTGGCTGCCCTTGGACGCTTCTTGTCTAAGTCGGGGGACAAGTGCCATCACTTTTTCGCTACTATCAAGAAGAAGGCCAAGTTTGAGTGGACAGCAGAAGCTGAGAAGCGCTTCAGCAAGTCAAAGATCACCTTCGGCAGCTGCCAAGGTTGGTCAGTCCGGCCAAGGGGGAGAAATTGTTTGCATATTTGGATGTGTCCACTCAGGCTGTGAGTGTTGTTATGTTGGCTGAAAGAGAGTCTGTAACAACCCATAATTTTGCTCCTAGTTTTTCGCAAGAATTTTCTCTAAAAACTATTATTTTCTCTAAATTAATTATTTTTATGTTATAATTTTGGGAGCCGAATTATTATTTTTATTTTTATGGCGTGTCAATGTGTTTATTTCATTTATATTTATAATATAATTTATTAGAATTATTTTTATTATTAAGTATTTTCAAAGTTTAGGCGCGATTTAGGAATTAACCGTTTTATCGCGTATCGGGCTTTCGGAGCATGGATCGTTGTTGAATTTGGGCCGAAAGTTTTTGTGGGTGTGTGGGCTTGGGGCAGCCGGCCAAGTGAAGGAATTAGGAGAGCTTTCTCCTTTTCTTTTCTCTTTTGTTTTCCTATGACTCTTTGATGCCTTATAACCCCCATAACCCCCCTTAATGATTTCTTTAATTAAACCTCATTAAACCTCTTAATTCACTTCAATTTCTGATTAGAAAATCAGAACTTTTGGCTGTCATTCTTCAACATTTTCGTCCATCATCATCACCATCATCACCATTTTCATTCTCTCAAATTTTCTTCATTTCTTCTCTTTGATAATTGTTCGTGAATTGTTTTTGTGGCTTTTTCCTTATACTTCGTGCTTGGAATTTGAAGAAGAAGAGGGTCACACGCCTACTGTGGGGATTTCCAGAAGTTTTCAGCTCGCCTCCGACGATCCAGGTAACTAGTTGTTATCCTAGAATCATAGTGATTAGAGTAGTATTCGGTATTAGATTAATACGTTAGGAATTATCTAAAATACTTTTTGAATGATATTTTTGATGAAATTTTACATGAACATACGTGACACATGCTATGTGAATACTGTGTAGAGAAAAATAATTTTTGCATGATTTTTAATATTTATTAGATTTAATTAGTATTTTGTGCGTTCTTGGCTAAATTTCATAATAATTATTGAACGACTGTTAAAATTGATGAAATTATTTTTATTAGATCATGTTACATGCGTATAATGTATTCCATGCCTTGGAATAATTTTTATCTACTGTTTACTGTTTTAATTAATTGATATATCTGTTTTTGTAAATTCTGTTCAGTCAGTATATAATTCATGAAAATTATTTATATTGGCAGAAAAATTAATTTATTTGGATAATATGTATTTCCGTGAGTTTTTACATGTTATTTGAATTTTTGGTAATTTTTGGGCGTCTGTTTATATTTTTAATTATTATAATGGCTTATTTGAGGAATCTGTATATTAACTGTTAAAAATACTTTTTGAGTCCGAAAATTATAAATAAAAATTGTACCATGTCAGTAGAGCTAATAGGGTTATATGATAATTTTTGTGTGATTTTACTGCTCGAATTTGTTAGTTTCATAATTATTATGGTGTTTTTGTGATGAAATTGAGGACACACTATTAAATTGTTTGAGGGCTTGTAAATCAGTTATAATTTATAATTTAATATATTCTGGGTTGCTGATTTTCAGTAGTATACAGTATGCATCATTTGAGTAACCACATGTTTAGGTTTGATTTATGGAATAAAATGATTTAATTGTTATTACTCTTTTAATGAATTATGATTTAGAGTTAATTGGTGATGTATTTGTGATTGAGTGTGGTTGCTGTAAAAACCAGTATATTGTCATTGTTGATGTTTGGGAATGTTCAAGTGTTATTGTGAGAGTTATTTGTTGAATATTTTATAAGTGATTTATTTTGAGGAATTATGAAGAACTGTTTGATGAATTGTGGGTATAAGGCCGGGTGGCATCCCTTTTTGACGAATATTTTGATGAATGATACTTAGTTTGTATGCATGATTGTATTTTGAGATAAGAATATCCGGTGGGATAGATGTAGTCCCCTAGTTAAGAACATGCCAACCACCTGGTTTGCGAACTAGGGGTACACACGGGTTAATTGTTGTCGTCCGAGAGGTCGGGGGTTCTGCGTGTTCTACCCCCGCATCGGGAGTTTGGCCATTCTTAGACACAGGCGGTGGGGAACGTAAGCCCATAGGCCGACCTGGAGATTGCGATCCGACAAACCTTAGGAAGTGATTTGCGAATCACCGGCGTTCGGTTTCGACTCAATAACTTGTTGTATTTTTGATTTATTATTAGTATTTATTTATATTTGAATTATGTCACTCACTATATTATGTTTACTTATTGTAAATGATCTCTTGATTTATCTATGAGCTTTATGATTTCTATGTGCATGATATGATGTAATGAATTGCATGTTATTCCTTTCTTAATAATCTACCTCTGAATAGTGCTTTGATTGCTATTGTTACGGGAGAAGCGCTAGTTACTCCCCACCGACGTTGGAAATATGTATTATAATCTTGCGAGATGGAAATGATTGCTAGGCTTGTGGATTGCCCGGGCTAGCAGGTGTGAGAGTTGGTTGTGAGAAGAAGCTTTTAGTTTTGTTTTTGGTAGATGAACTTTATATAGGTCATAGGGAGACTTATTTTTGGATTGCTTTCAAGGATATTAGTTTTATTTAAGTTTATTTTGGGGAGACTTGCATGTCTCATGGTATTTTGGATTTGTTAGTATGATATAATTTGGGATACTTGAACCATGATGTTACTTGGAGATTTATTCCCTTTTTAGCTATGAATTTTGAGTTATTATCTTTATTTATTGTTTTAGAGTAGCATACCGTCCCGACGTTATTTCCGCTAACGTCATTTTAGTATTTCTTGAATTAATAAGGTTTATTATCCTATTAGTAGAAGGACGGGGGTGTTACGGTTGGTATCGAGCAAAGTTACCCGAGACCCTTACTTAGCCACTAAGAAACTCCCGGAAATGTATAGTTGAAGTAAATAGGGTCATTAGAATCTTAGGCTTCAAGAAAAGTAGTGGTGAGAGGGTCACTTGGGTAGGAAACCACGGGAAAATATTTTTCTTATTTTGATGTGATAAGTTGTTAATTTACAACTAATAACGTGTTCAATAACGAATGTTTAACTTGTGTTTGTAGAATGCCGCCTCGAGGTATGACTAGTGCTAGAAAGGAGGCTGCCCGGAAAAGGCGCCAAGCACTTGAGAACGCCATCATAGCTATGGCTAACCGGTCTTCTGCTCCGCCTAGTGGGCAATCTGTTTTTGATCGGTTTGGCCGTCACCGTCCGCCTACTTTTGACGGGACTTCGATCTGTTGTCTTTGGAAGGGTGGTTAAGGGAGATGGAGAAGGCTGTTTCTTTGCTCTTTTGGATGCCCTATTTCTTTGAAATGGTGCCTATTGGTACCTACTATCCGAAGATGGAAGGCGACAACCGGTGGAGTACTTGTTCGTGCAAGCTGCATGGCTACACCGGGATTTGGATGGGATGAGTTCCGTGTTAAGGCGAAGGAGAGGTTTTATCCCGATGAGCTCCGTTGGCGAAGCGGGGAAGAGTTCTTAACTCTGTCTCGGGGGTACTACGAGTGTGCGGGAGTACAGCGACAAATTCACCGAGTCGTCCGGGTTTGCTACCGCGATTGTACCTACCGAAGGCGAGCGTGTGAAGAGGTACATCAAGAAAATGGATCCTAGGGTGAGGACCCATGTTCGAGTTCGGGAGCTTCGACTTTCCAGGGAGCATATGAAATAGCTCTGAGTATTCATGCCTCTTTGAAAGAGGAAGATTCTGCTAAGGCTGCTGCTGCTAAGAAGCCTGCTGCTACCTATGTTCAGTTCCCGGCTAAGAAGCCGAGGTATGAGCCGTCTAGTCGAGGGGTTATCAACGGGGTTACGGATCGGGATTTCGTCCCGAGTTTTGATCCGAGCAAGTGCCGAATACGTGGTAAAGCCTGCTCATCCGGGAAGAAGCTGTGATGGATCGACGGTCGTTTGTTTCTATTGCAAGGAAGTGGGGCCCAAGTCTTTTCGGTGTGCTAAGAATCCTAGAGCTCCGTCTTTTCTCGCTTGGTCTGCTAAGCCGGTTAGTTCTTCTCGCTCCTCCGAAGAACAGGATTTATGTGATGACGCAAGCTGAAGCCGATGTTCATCCCGATGTCATCTCCGGTACTTTTCTTGTAAATAATGCTCCTGCTTTTGTTACGTTCGATCTTTGGTGCTACGGTGTCTTTTGTTGCTAGTTCCTTTGTTCGAAAAGCTAATCTTTCCTCTAGATCTCCTATTAAGTCCCTAATTTCTCTTCCGTCCGGTGAGAATTATCCCCGTCATTCCGAGTTTAAGGGCGTGCTGTCGGTATTCGGGGTTCCGAGTTGCCCGGCCGATCTTAAGGAGTTTCCTATGTCGAGTTTGATGTGATCCTTGGAATAGATTGGTTATCGAAGTATCATGCCTGCATTCGGTGCCGTGACCGAAGGTGGTGCTCAGAGATTCTAAGGGGAAAAGGATTTCTTATTCGGGTGTTGTAGTGAAGAAGGGTGTTAAGTGGGTTTCCGCTCTGAGAATGCGGAAGATGCGTCAAAAAGGTGATGTGGTATACCTTTGCATGGTGAAGGATTTGTCATCCGAAGATCGGCTCGAGAGTATTCCGGTAGTTCGGGATTATCCCGATGTATTTCTCGAAGAGTTGCCGGTATTCCTCCCGAAAGAGATGTGGAGTTCGGCATTGATTTGAGTACCGGTGCTGCTCCCATATCCAAGGCTCCGTATAGAATGGCGCCGTCGAATTGCAAGAGTTGAAGACTCAATTGCAAGAGTTGATAGATAAGGGCTTCATAAGGCCTAGTGTGTCTCCTTGGGGTGCTCTGTTCTGTTTGTCAAAAAGAAAGACGGAAGTATGCGTACGTGCATCGATTACCGTGAGTGAATAAGGTAACGATCAAGAATAAATATCCGTTGCCTCGCATCGAGGATCTGTTTGATCGGTTAAAAGGTCTTTGGGGGTATTTTCCAAGATCGATCGAGATCCGGATATCATCAAATTCCCGTGAAGAAGGAGGATATTCCGAAGACCGCTTTCGCACCCGATATGGGCACTATGAATTTGAAGTGATGCCATTTGGTCTCACGAATGCTCCTGCGATTTTCATGGATCAAATGAATCGCTCTTTCCACGAGTACTTGGATACTTGTGTGGTCGTGTTCATCGATGATATTCTCGTCTACTCTAAGGATGAGAAGGAGCATGAGAAGCATTTGAGACCGGTGTTGGATGTTCTGCGCAAGCAAAAGTGGTTCGCAAAGGCGTCTAAATGCGAGTTACCGGCGAAGGAAGTTGCTTTTCTAGGGCATGTAATCGCAAGGAAGGAGTCAAGGTAGATCCCGCTAAGATCAAGGTCGTTGTCGAGTGGGAGAGTCCTAAGAATGTGACCGAGATTCGGAGTTTTACGGGTGCATTTGGTTATTATAGGAGGTTCGTTCAAAATTTCTCCAAAATAGCTCAACCTCGACTCGCTTGATGCGCAAGGACTGCAAGTTCATCGGTCCGAGGATTGTGAAGAGGCATTTACGAAGGCGAAAAAGAGTTTGACCTCTGCTCCTATTCTTACCTTGCCATCCGAGGGCGTTGGGTATGAAGTGTTCGAGTGATGCATCGAAGAATGGTGCGGGTTGTGTTTTGATGCGGCAAGGGAAAGTGATAGCATATGGTTCGAGGCGGTGAAAGTGCATGAGAGGAATTACCCGACCCATGATCCGGAGTTAGCGGCCGTGGTGTTTGCACTAAAGATATGGCGACACTATCCGTATGGTGTTCCGTGTAAGGTGTATACGACCACAAGAGCACGAAGTACATCTTCACTCGGCGTGATCTTAACATGAGGCGAGAGAAGGTGGCTTGAATTGATCAAGGATTATGATCCGACCCTGGATTACCAAGAGGGTAAGGCGAATAAAGTAGCGGATGCTCCGAGTCGCAAGAGTAAGCATTCATTAAACGCCGCTATGGTTGTGCCTCGTGAATTGTGTGAAGAATTTCGCAAGCTTGATATCGAGGTTGTTCCTCGGGGTTATGTATCCGCTTTGTTGGGTTCCATGAGTGCTTGAGCCTGAGTTGTTCCGGGAGTTAAGAAGCAAGCAAAGGGTGATCCGAAGCTGGAGAAGATCCGTGAAGCAAAGATGCAAGGTCGTGCGAGAGAATTTTGAGATCTGTGCTGATGATAGCTTGAGGTTTATGGGGCGTTGGTGTGTGCCCAATGATGGTGAGCTTAAGAGAAAGATTCTCGAAGAAGCTCATAGTACTCCTTATTCCGTTCATCCTGGGGGTGACAAGCTCTATAAGGATCCGAAGGCTAATTTTTGGTGGCCTGGTATGAAGAGAGAGATTGCCGAGTTCGTAGCTAGGTGTTTGGTTTGCCGAAGGTGAAAATTGAGCATCGGAGGCCTGGTGGTTTGTTGCAACCTTTGCCTATTCCTGCTTGGAAGTTCGACTCGATCTCGATGGATTTCGTGATGGGTTTGCCTAGAGCTGCCCGGTGGATTGAATGTTTGTGTGGGTGATTGTGGATCGATTGACTAAAGTGGCTCGTTTTATTGCGATGAAGAACACTTGGTCTATGGAAGAGTTAGGTGAAGCTTACGCTAATGAGATAATTCGTCTTCATGGGGTTCCCAAAGACATTGTCTCCGACCGTGATCCGCGATTCCTATCCCATTTCTGGATTGCTTTGCAAGAGGCTTTTGGTTCGAAGTTGAAGGCGAGTGCGCATTTCATGCAGCTACCGATGGTCGACCCGAGAGGACTATTCGACCTTGGAAGATATGCTTCGTGCTTGTGCCTTGGAATTTCAGCGATCTTGGGTCAAGTCTCTTAGCTTGGTGGAGTTTTCTTATAACAACGATTATCAAGCTAGTATCCAAATGGCTCCGTATGAGGCTCTCTATGGAAGGAAGTGTCGTAGTCCTACTTGTTGGAGCGACATCGGTGACTCATTGATTTTAGGCCGGAGTTAATTCGGGATACGATTGAGCGGTGAAAGTAATTCAAGCGAAGATGAAGGCTGCTCAAGATAGGCAGAAGTCGTATGTTGATTTGCGTCGGAAACCTATTTCTTTTGAGGTGGAGGATAAGGTGCTTTTGAGGGTTTCTCCTATGAAGGGAGTGATGCGGTTTGGTCAGAAGGGCAAGTTGAGTCCGAAGTACGTAGGTCCCTATGAAATTCTTGAAAGGATCGGGGGAGGTCGCGTATCGTTTGGCTTTGCCGCCGAGCTGTCGAAGGTTCATGATGTGTTTCATGTGTCGCGATTGCGCGGTATCGTAGTGATCCTTCGCATGTAATCCTCGTTGAAACGGTGTCGGTTGAGCCGAATCTGACTTTTGAAGAGCGACCTGTTCGTATATTGGACCGTCAGAACCGTGCTCTGAGAAGGAAGGTGATTCCCTTGGTTAAAGTACTTTGGAGAAGTCAAAAGTACGAAGAAGCTACTTGGGAAACCGAAGAGTCAATGCGACTGAAATACCCGGAACTATTCGTTTCAGGTACTATTTGTGTTCTTGTCTTGTTTTTGTGTTTTCGAAGTTTCGAGGACGAAACTTTATTTAAGGAGGGGAGATTGTAACAACCCATAATTTTGCTCCTAGTTTTTCGCAAGAATTTTCTCTAAAAACTATTATTTTCTCTAAATTAATTATTTTTATGTTATAATTTTGGGAGCCGAATTATTATTTTTATTTTTATGGCGTGTCAATGTGTTTATTTCATTTATATTTATAATATAATTTATTAGAATTATTTTTATTATTAAGTATTTTCAAAGTTTAGGCGCGATTTAGGAATTAACCGTTTTATCGCGTATCGGGCTTTCGGAGCATGGATCGTTGTTGAATTTGGGCCGAAAGTTTTTGTGGGTGTGTGGGCTTGGGGCAGCCGGCCAAGTGAAGGAATTAGGAGAGCTTTCTCCTTTTCTTTTCTCTTTTGTTTTCCTATGACTCTTTGATGCCTTATAACCCCCATAACCCCCCCTTAATGATTTCTTTAATTAAACCTCATTAAACCTCTTAATTCACTTCAATTTCTGATTAGAAAATCAGAACTTTTGGCTGTCATTCTTCAACATTTTCGTCCATCATCATCACCATCATCACCATTTTCATTCTCTCAAATTTTCTTCATTTCTTCTCTTTGATAATTGTTCGTGAATTGTTTTTGTGGCTTTTTCCTTATACTTCGTGCTTGGAATTTGAAGAAGAAGAGGGTCACACGCCTACTGTGGGGATTTCCAGAAGTTTTCATCTCGCCTCCGACGATCCAGGTAACTAGTTGTTATCCTAGAATCATAGTGATTAGAGTAGTATTCGGTATTAGATTAATACGTTAGGAATTATCTAAAATACTTTTTGAATGATATTTTTGATGAAATTTTACATGAACATACGTGACACATGCTATGTGAATACTGTGTAGAGAAAAATAATTTTTGCATGATTTTTAATATTTATTAGATTTAATTAGTATTTTGTGCGTTTTTGGCTAAATTTCATAATAATTATTGAACGACTGTTAAAATTGATGAAATTATTTTTATTAGATCATGTTACATGCGTATAATGTATTCCATGCCTTGGAATAATTTTTATCTACTGTTTACTGTTTTAATTAATTGATATATATGTTTTTGTAAATTCTGTTCAGTCAGTATATAATTCATGAAAATTATTTATATTGGCAGAAAAATTAATTTATTTGGATAATATGTATTTCCGTGAGTTTTTACATGTTATTTGAATTTTTGGTAATTTTTGGGCGTCTGTTTATATTTTTAATTATTATAATGGCTTATTTGAGGAATCTGTATATTAACTGTTAAAAATACTTTTTGAGTCCGAAAATTATAAATAAAAATTGTACCATGTCAGTAGAGCTAATAGGGTTATATGATAATTTTTGTGTGATTTTACTGCTCGAATTTGTTAGTTTCATAATTATTATGGTGTTTTTGTGATGAAATTGAGGACACACTATTAAATTGTTTGAGGGCTTGTAAATCAGTTATAATTTATAATTTAATATATTCTGGGTTGCTGATTTTCAGTAGTATACAGTATGCATCATTTGAGTAACCACATGTTTAGGTTTGATTTATGGAATAAAATGATTTAATTGTTATTACTCTTTTAATGAATTATGATTTAGAGTTAATTGGTGATGTATTTGTGATTGAGTGTGGTTGCTGTAAAAACCAGTATATTGTCATTGTTGATGTTTGGGAATGTTCAAGTGTTATTGTGAGAGTTATTTGTTGAATATTTTATAAGTGATTTATTTTGAGGAATTATGAAGAACTGTTTGATGAATTGTGGGTATAAGGCCGGGTGGCATCCCTTTTTGACGAATATTTTGATGAATGATACTTAGTTTGTATGCATGATTGTATTTTGAGATAAGAATATCCGGTGGGATAGATGTAGTCCCCGGTTAAGAACATGCCAACCACCTGGTTTGCGAACTAGGGGTACACCTGGGTTAATTGTTGTCGTCCGAGAGGTCAGGGGGTTCTGCGTGTTCTACCCTGCATCGGGAGTTTGGCCATTCTTAGACACAGGCAGTGGGGAACGTAAGCCCATAGACTGACCTGGAGATTGCGATCTGACAAACCTTAGGAAGTGATTTGCGAATCACTGGCGTTCGGTTTCTGACTCAATAACTTGTTGTATTTTTGATTTATTATTAGTATTTATTTATATTTGAATTATGTCACTCACTATATTATGTTTACTTATTGTAAATGATCTCTTGATTTATCTATGAGCTTTATGATTTCTATGTGCATGATATGATGTAATGAATTGCATGTTATTCCTTTCTTAATAATCTACCTCTGAATAGTGCTTTGATTGCTATTGTTCGGGAGAAGCGCTAGTTACTCCCCACCGACCGTGGAAATATGTATTATAATCTTGCGAGATGGAAATGATTGCTAGGCTTGTGACTTGCCCGGGCTAGCGGTGTGAGAGTTGGTTGTGAGAAGAAGCTTTTAGTTTTGTTTTTGGTAGATGAACTTTATATAGGTCATAGGGAGACTTATTTTTGGATTGCTTTCAAGGATATTAGTTTTATTTAAGTTTATTTTGGGAGACTTGCATGTCTCATGGTATTTTGGATTTGTTAGTATGATATAATTTGGGATACTTCTTTTATGTTGGAACCATGATGTTACTTGGAGATTTATTCCCTTTTTAAGCTATGAATTTTGAGTTATTATCTTTATTTATTGTTTTAGAGTAGCATACCGTCCCGACGTTATTTCCGCTAACGTCATTTTAGTATTTCTTGAATTAATAAGGTTTATTATCCTATTAGTAGAAGGACGGGGTGTTACAGAGTCCGTGCAAGTTCCAATATACTTTGTTACTCATGTGCTCAAGGATGCGGAAAATAGGTACACTCCAGTCGAGAAGTTTGGATTGACCCTAGTCATGGCCAGTAGAAAGTTAAGACCCTATTTCTTGGTGTACAGTATACTCGTCTACACTAACCAACCCTTGAAGCAAGTTTTGCAAAAGATGGAAGCCGCCGGTCGGATGTTAAAATGGGATGTGGAGCTTAACATGTTCGATATATCATTTGATCCAAGGAAAACCATTAAGGGGCAAGCCTTGGCAGATTTTATAGTTGAGCTTACTCGGCCAACTATAGAACCAATATTGGATCCAGCTGAAGGGAGAAAGCATTGGACGCTCATGGTTGATGGATCGTCCACTATCAATGGATGTGGGGCAGGAATCATATGTCAATCTCCAGAAGGAGACAAGTTTGAATATGCGCTAAGCTTCCAATTCCAAGCGTCCAATAACGAAGCTGAATATGAAGCACTTTTAGCTGGAATCAAAATGTGTAAAGCGGCAGGAGCTCTGGAAATTGAGGCCAAATCAGACTCTCTCTTGGTCGTCAGTCAAGTCAACGGAGATTTTGAATGTAAAGAAGCATCGATGGGCAAATATATGCGTCTGATCAAAGAGGAGATTGAGCCTTTGAAGTGATTGGTTCTTGACCAAGTGCCAAGGTCAGAAAATCATCAAGCAAACGCTCTCTCAAAATTGGCCAGCTCGGCTGAAGGTGATGCGCCAAGAACAGTGTTTTGGGAAGTTAAACCCAAAAAGAGTATTGAACAAGAATAAATCATGTTTCTTAGCCGAGGGGCAGTTTGGATGGAGCCTATAATAGAATACAAGAAAATAGGACGGCTGCCTTCGGATCCTATGGAGGCTAAGTATGTGAAGGCTTGAGACTAGTGGTTTGAACTATGGGATGAGACACTTTACAAGAAGTCATTCAACCGCCCTCTCCTCAAGTGCATCACCAGAGAAGATGGTCTAGAGGTTCAGAAGGAACTCCATGAAGGAGCTCGTGCATCTCACATTGGGGGAAGAGCATTGGGAGAAAAGGCTTTAAGGACGGGGTACTACTTGCTTACTTTAAAGGAGGACACCCTCGTCCATGCAAAGAAGTGCGACAGTTGTCAGAAGCATGGAAACCTGCATCAGAAGTCGTCCAACTACTTAAGTCCCATCTTGTTCCCTCTGCCTTTTGCCAAATGGGGCATGGATATCCTAGGACCTTTCCCGGTGGCCGTTGGGCAAAAGAAGTTTGTGATAGTAGCTGTGGACTACTTAATTCACTAAATGGATAGAGGCTGAAGCCATGCGAGGTATAACAACGAGCGACGTCAAGGGATTTATTTGGAAAAACATATAAATCGTTTTGGCATGCCACAGTCCATCGTCTTTGATAATGGTCCACAGTTCGAAACGCCTAAGCTGAAAGATTGGTTGGCAGAAAGAGAAATCAAAGCTCACTTCGCTGCAGTCGCCCACCCACAAGCCAATGGGCAAGTAGAGTCCTTCAACAAGATTCTATCCAATGAAATCAAAAGGAAGTTGGATAATGCTAAGGGACAATGGGTTGAAGAGCTACAGCTAGTGTTATGGTGCATCAGAATAACCGCCAAAAATTCTACAGGGGAGACACCCTTACGGGCCGTTTGCTTGACGCGCGCTAGATTACCCTGCACAGGTAAAGATTGGGTCGTCTGACTTTCTCGGCCAAAACCACAAAAAAATATATACTCGGCCTGAAGAGGTCCAACTCTAGAATGTGCCGAAGAAGAAACACTCTCAGTTTTAAGGTCAAGACAAGCTCTTTGTCGGCTAGGATTATTTGATGAAGAAGATTCCATTTTATTGATTTTCTAAGAGAAAAATAAAGAATAAAAGAAAGAATAAAGAAGAAAGAAAAGATACCTGCTGAAACGCCTGGACGATTTGGTGAAGAAGGCCGAGGCTGGACGATCACTCTCTCTCTCTAGAAAAATTTGCAAAGCTTCTCTCTCTAGAAAAATTCTCTCAAGGTGTGAAATGATTTAATGTGCTCACCCCAAGGGTATATATAGGAGGGTAAGAAACCCATTGAGCTGGTAAAGGATGACCGAGAAAAGGTGTAAAACGGTCGATCATGACCGGTAAAACCCAGGGAAAGGGGCGTCGCTGCCTCCATTTTTGAATTTGAATAAACTACCTTGAGTAAAAGGGTGTTAACCATCAGATGGGCCAACAGTGAAAACCCTTTTAGGGGCAAATGTTGTAGCCTAAAAATCTACGGCTCCTTTAAAGACACTTGGGCTCATTAGAGCCGTACATGTGTCATCACCTAATAAATAAAGAAAAAAGATATAAACCTTGGGTTCTATTCGGTTGGGGGAAAATGCTTACTTTCTCGGCCCAAAAGATAGTCGAGCCCCAGCCCCTTGTAGGTGGCTGCAAGTGAGTGGTTGATAACCTCTTACTTATCATGGCCTGCCACGTGTCAGGATCTGATTGCTTAGCCAATCAGAGGCCACTATTCTAGGGTAATTTTTAAGGTTAGTTGTCATCTTGCAATCACTATAAATACCCCTGAAATCAGGAGAAAAATCATTCAATGCAAACAGTACAAAGTTACTCTGTAAAAATACTCTCTCACTTTCTCTCTCTAGATATACTTTTTCTTTACAACTCCTGATATCTGACTTAAGCTTCGAAGGGGGAACCACCACCCAAACCTCCAGGGTGGGTCCCTTTTTGCAGGTTCGGGAACAAAGTTCAGGCTTGGACTAAGTTGATTCAGACATTGTTGCACAAGTCTCCAAGTGAAGAACATCTAAGGGATACTAGTTTACTTGCTAGACAAGAAAGTTCAGCCTATAGCTTACTTGTTGGAGAAGCAGAGGACTAAACACTTAGGTTTAAGGAACTTGTTTCAAAGGCAAATATACAAAGCAAGTCTTCTTTGTCATTTGATGTCCCCACCCGATGAAACTCAACCTACACCATATTAGATACGGCTTTGAAATTTCAACGTGTCTTTAGTGGGATATCTCTTCCTGGTGGGGAGGGTGTGAAGGATAATGAAAGGCCTCTAGAATGTGGTGATTGGAATAAAGTAGAGAGATTAGTAGTGTTTTTGAAGGGATTTTACCTTTTAACTCGTAGTATTTCGGGTTCTCTTTATGTGACGAGTAATAAAGGTTTGTTTGAGATTGCAACCATTTATGATATGTTGAACAATGGGTAAAACATTCTAATTTGGATTTTCAAGCCATGGGTCTTGCAATGAAAGCAAAATATGATAAATATTGGGGAAATGTGGACAAAATGAATATGTTGATCTATATTGTTGTGGTTCTTGATCCTCACTCCAAATTGGTGGTTGTTGAATTGACACTTTGTGACATGTATGGAAAAGAAATGGGCTTGGAGCTTGCTAATCATGTGAAGGAATATGCTTATACTTTATTTGATGAGTATAGAGCTACGTATTCTTCTTCTATTCCTCCAAGTGGACAAAGTGGGGATTCTATGTCAATTGATGTGGATGATGATGATGATGATAACATAGGAGGGGGAGTCAACTACATGAGAAGTCTCATGGATAGAGCAAAGAGGTTGAAAGGATCGAGTGGATATGTGAGGAGTGAGTTTGAAAGGTATTTGAATGAACAACTAGGTAGTGAGGAAGAAGATTTGGATACATTATCTTGGTGGGCTCGTAATGGACGCCGTTATCCAATTGTTTCACGCATGGCTCGTGAAATACTAGCCATCCCTTTGTCCACCGTTGTATCAAAATCCGCTTTTAGTGCGGGAGGTCGTCATCTTGATCCATTTAGGAGCTCCTTGACTCCTAAGGTAATACATTTTATTCATGGAAAACAAGTTACTCTATCTTTTTTTTATAGTTTCGATGTGTTATAATTTTATTTTATTTTTTTGTAAGAAGGTTCAAGTTCTAAATTGTACACGGGATTGGCTTAGAGCAAAGAGAATGTCGGGAGTTGATGTGGAGGAAAATTTAAAGGAGTTGGAGGAAATTGAGAAAGGTAATGCTTTTTTTTTTTTTTTTTTTTTTCTTACTATTTTATATGAGAGTTTGTAGAGAGGATTCATAAGTGTATTCGTAAATTTCGAAGTGTAAAGTCATATGAAAATTATATGAAAAAAACCGTGTGGAAAAACCCGTCTTTGATTCGGGAAATCAAGATCTATTTATAAGAAAACAAAATCTGCGAGTCACGCTGAGAGTGCGCTAGGCGCACGTCTCAGTGTGACGCACAATTACAAGTGTCAGGCGCACATTGGTGTGCCTGACGCAACATGCCCAATCAGCTATGTACACATGGCACACGCTTTAAAAAAGATAGAATTGTCAGCATGTGCATCGCACAGAGGAGTGCGCCTAGTGCACGACTCTGTGTAACACACAGGGCCACATGTCGGGCGCACATTGGTGCTCTTGACACAGCTTGGCCTATGCGCTTGGTGCACGTGGTGCGCCAGGCGCACCGCCTTGCTTTTAACGTGCCTTGTTAGCTTTTTTCTACATAACGCGTTTTAACGATTTTCTTTTATCTTTTAAATCTGGAAATTTGATTTTACGAGATAAAATATGATTTTATTTATAAAAATATTTTGGAAAATATTTGTTAATTATCTTTGTATAATTAATTGGGCTTTTTCAAAAGATTGGGGTTGAAATATTCTTTATGGGCTCAAAACACAATTAGTTGTTAGGAATAATTAATTGGGTTTTAAAATAGGATTTTGGATCTTTATAATAAACTTTAACACTTTTAAAATACTTTTGGGTTTGGCTATTCGGACTGCTCTTTCCTTGGGTCGGACCAATTAAGACCGCGGTATGTTTCATCATTGGATCCTTAAATGGGGAGACACGATTATGTGTCTACAAGTGGATATTAATTTGATCAAGATTTGTCTACATTTGATTTCTTCACGCGATTATTGGTTTCTTTTAGTTTGATTATTTTAGTTATTAGTTTTTATTAATCTCAAATCCCCCACTTGGTCACCTTAAACACTTAGTTTACTAGGTGTTTATCACGCACATATACATTAGAAAGTGTCCTTTCTCTGTGGATACGAACTCAAATTCCCTAGCAACTTTAATTGGTGTTAGAAAGTGAGAAATAATTTGGTGCATACAACTAAAAGACTTACCAAAATTTGAACGCCGTTGCCGGGGAAAGGCAACAACTTTTATATTGTGTGTTTTGCGTATATTTTTTATCTCTCGTTATTGTGTTTGGTACACACTCGTTCTACTAACAAAGAGTTTATGCAGTTAGATCTAGAAATTGAAAGAACTCTTTTCAGGTTACGCAGAGAGTCAAGATACAATTTTCGTGAATTGTCGTTTGCATTTGCATTTGAAGAGAAAGAATTTGAAGAGAAAGATTTCAAGATGTCACCAGAGACTTGCACATTAAAGGAGCTCACTGACCCTGATCTTAATCAATAGCCCCTTTGCATCACTTTTCCTCAATTGCCCTAATAGCAGAGTTAGCTGAAAATTCTAGACAATATAGTCACAGATCTTCCACCCGTCGAGTAAATGCAGCCAATGCATATGAGTTGGAGAGCCAAGTAGCTGGTTTAACTTTTATGGTGCGGGCATTCATTATCAACACAAAGTCTCAACAAGTGAAAGCTTGTGGGATTTGTACTTCCAATGGGCACCCTACTGATTCATGTCCTCAGCTTCAAGAAGAGTACCATAAGCAGGTAAATGCAGCTGGTTTTCTAGGACAAGAGCCCCAACGAAAATTTGATCCATATTCCAATACTTATAATCCAGGATGGAGAGGTCACCTGAATTTCAGATACGGGAATCCACAAGGAAATCAGTAAACTAATCTGGGAGCAAATCCACGAGGTCAACAATTTAGGCAACCTTATTCCAAACCACAGGGCCAAAGTTCCAACTCTAGCATGTCAACAGAAGATATGATTCGAGCTCTTACTTCTAATGTGTCAACCATGCAACAAAATATGGCCCAGTTTCAACATGAAACCAAATCTAGTATTCAAAACTTGGAGAATCGGAGTTAGCCAAATTTCCGGAGCGATCGAGAAACTTGAAGCCAAGGATTCTAGGAAGCTTCCATCTCAAACGGAGCTTAATCCTAAGCAACATGCTCATGCGGTGACTTTGAAAAATGGTAAAGAGCTGCAAGATACGGTCACTGCAAGAAACAAAGCTAAAGAGCTCATAGGAGTTGAAGATGAAGAGGCAGAACCTAACTCTCCTCCAAATCTTCCACCTTTGTCCTCTTATGAGCTAGTCCCACCTTTTTCTGAAGCTTTACAAGAGACCCGGAGATTAGAAAAAGACAAGGACATCTATGAGACTTTCAGCAAATGTGGGGCATACATTCCTCTCTTAAATTTAATCAAAGGTGTTCCTAGATCTGCTAAATTTTTGAAAGAGTTATGTACTATTAAGAGGAAACACAGATTATCAGGTAAGGAAAAAGTAAAGGTTAGTGCACATATGTCTGTTGTTTATCAAAGGAAGCTTCCCAAGAAATGCAGTGACCCTGGCATGTTCACTATTCCTTGTACTTTAGGAGACACCACATTTTCTGGGGCCATGTTAGATTTAGGAGCTTCTATGAATGCGATTCCTGGTGTCATAATTCAGTTAGCTGATAGATTCAACGCCTATCCTAAGGGTGTGGTAGAGGATGTACTTGTGATGGTTGATAAGTTGATATTCCCTGTTGATTTCTATGTACTTGAAATGGAAGATAATAAGCATGCAACCCCTATTATGTTAGGGAGACCGTTTTTGAAAACTGCTAGAAGCAAGATTGATGTCTTTAGGGGTTCTTTGACGATGGAATTTGATGGAGACGTAGTAGAGTTTAATATCTATGACTCTATGAAATACCCCGCTGATTATCATTCTCTTTGTTCCATTAATGTTATTGAACCTATAGCGAAGGATGTCTTTGATGTTGATGATGAGGACGAGCTATTAGTGGCCATTGAAAATGGTCTGGCAAGTGATAGCTTTGATTTTTCTTTGTCCACTAAGTTTCAGGCTATGGTGGCAAAGTTAAATGCACATGCTATAATCCCACTTATGCCACCAGGTTCTACACCCATTTCGCTAACAATGCCTAGGGAGAAACTTTTGCCATCTGTTTTGAAGGCACCTAAGATTGAGTTGAAACCACTCCCTGATCATTTAAAGTATGTTTTCCTTGGCAAGCGAGAAACTTTACCAGTGATCATCTCTAATAAGTTAACCAAGGAACAAGAAGAGAAGTTGGTGGTGGTCCTTAAGTAGTATATATTGGCTATTGGATGGACTATTGCTGACATCAAGGGTATAAGTCCATCCACATGCATGCACCGAATATTGCTAGAGGAGGAGCCCAAGCCAGTGAGACAACCCTAACACAGATTGAATCCACCTATGATGGAGGTAATCAAGAAGGAGATCATGAAATTGCTGCAAATGGGTATGATTTTTCCTATCTCTGATAGCAAGTGGGTAAGTCTTACCCAAGTAGTACAAAAAAAAGTCTGGCGTAACTGTTGTAGAAAACCAACATGGTGACTTGGTTCCTACCCGAGTTCATAATGGATGGAGAGTTTACATTGATTACCGTCGGTTGAATGCTGTAACTAGAATGGATCCTTTTCCCTTACCCTTTATTGACCAATAAATGCTTAAGAGACTTGCAGGGCGTGCTTTTTATTGTTTTCTTGATGGCTACTCAGGATATTTTCAGGTAACTATTGCGCCGGAAGATCAAGACAAGACTACGTTTACATGTCCATTCAGCAAATTTGCATATCGTTGTATGCCATTTGGAATATGTAATGCAACTGCAACTTTTCAAAGGTGTATGATGAGCATCTTCAATTCTCAAAGTATGTTGAGCATTTCATGGAGGTTTTCATGGATGAATTTACAGTCCGTGGTGATTCTTTTGATACTTGCTTACATCATTTGTCTCTTGTGCTCCAATGTTGCCTAGACTCTAACCTTGTTTTGAATTCTAAAAAATGTCACTTTATGGTTGAACAAGGTATAGTGATATGTCATGTTGTCTCATCTAAGGGAATTGAGGTCGATAAAGCAAAAATTGACATCATCCAATCTCTCCTCTATCCCACTAATGTGCGTGAAGTGCGAACTTTTCTTGGACATGCACGTTTTTATCGCAGGTTCATTAAGGATTTTTCAAAGATTTCATCTCCTTTGTGCACACTGCTACAAAAGGACGAGAAATTTGAGCTCAGTGAGGAGTGTAAGAAAGCCTTTGATGTGTTGAAGGAATTGCTCACTTCTGCACCTATCATTCAAGCCCCAAATTGGTCTCTACCATTTGAGATTATGTGTGGCGTGAGCGATTATGCAGTAGGGGCTGTCTTAGGCCAAAAGGTTGGGAGAGCATCTCATGTTATTCATTATGCATCTATGAGCTTGAATGGGGCTCAGCGTAATTACTCCACTACTGAAAAAGAGATGCTAGCTGTTATTTTTGCTTTAGAAAAAGTTCGTTCTTATTTGCTTTTTTTTATCAAGGTTATTGTTTATTCTAACCACGCAGCCCTTCATTACTTGATGACGAAGAAGGAGGCCAAGCCAAGATTAATAATATGGATTCTTCTCTTAATTGAATTCAATATTGAGAATAAAGACAAGAAAGGAGCGGAGAATTTGGTCGCTGACCACTTAAGCTGTCTTATTTGCAATGAGGTTAGTCATACCACTCAGAAGCAAATCCAAGGAGAATTCCCTGACAAAACCTATGTTCTATTAGGGATATACGACCTTGGTATGCTAATACTGACAATTTTCTTGTCTCTAACAAATTTCCTCCAGGTTTTTCAAAGTCACAAAAGGACAAGCTTCGTAGCGATTCAAAGTACTTTGCATGGGATGATCCTTATTTGTGGAAGCATTGTTCTGATCAAGTCATTCAAAGGTGTATTCCCGAGAGTGAGGTATCTTCTCTCCTAAAATCTGTCATTGTCATGCATATGGAGGACACTTTGGTGCTAAAAGAACAGCAATAAAGGTACTCGATTGTGGTTTTTATTGGCCAAGTCTATTTCGAGATGCCTATGCATTTTGTAAATCATGCGATAATTGTCAGCGAGTAGGTAATATATCCCAAAGAACTGAAATGCCCCAAGCCCCTTTGTTATATTGTCAAATATTTGATGTGTGGTGGATTGATTTTATGGGGCCGTTTCCTGACTCTCATGGCCATTTATACATACTTCTTGTTGTTGATTATGTTTCCAAGTGGGTGGAGGCCAAACCCACCGAGAATAACGATTCTAAAGTGGTTCAGATTTTCTTAAATCTCATATCTTTTCTAGGTTTGGAGTCCCCCGAGCCTTGATAAGTGATCGTGGCACTCATTTTTGCAATCGTATTGTTGGTGCTTTGCTGAAGAAATACTTTGTTAATCATAAGGTTTCTACCTCTTATCATCTGCAGACTAACCGGCAAGCTAAAGTGTCTAATAGAGAAGTCAAAGTCGATTCTAGAGAAAACGGTGAATCCGAATAGGAAAGATTGGAGTCTACGTTTGGATGATGCTTTGTGGGCCTATCGCACTGCTTATAACACCCCTATCGGTATGTCACCGTATCGACTTGTGTTTGGTAAGCCATGTCACCTTCCAGTAGAGCTAGAACACAAAGCTTATTAGGCGATGAAAGCTTTTAATACGCACATCGATGAAGCGGGTGAGCATAGGAAATTGTAGTTGCAAGAACTAGAGGAGATTCGACTTGAGTCTTATGAGAATGTTGCGCTTCATAAGGAGAAAACCAAGATTCGGCATGACAAGATGATTACAAGAAAATAGTTTAAGGTCCTTAATTCAGTTGTTTCCTGCAAAGCTTAGATCTCGGTGGATAGGCCCTTTCAAGTTCACTAATGTATGTCCTTATGGTGTAGTGGAGGTCCGAAGTTTGGATACAGATAAGCGGTATAATGTAAATGGGCAACGACGTAAGCATTACTATGAGACGTTCAAGGTGGAAAATGTTGAAAATGTTGATTTATATGAGCCAGAATATGAAGACAGAGTCGTCATGCACTAAGTCGAGCCAACAACTTAAAACAAAGGCGCTTTTTAAAAGGCAACCAAGTATCTTCCTACCGTATTTCCTTTTTCTTTGTTACTTTTCTTTCTCATTTCTAATTATTATTATTATTATTATTATTATTATTATTATTATTATTATTATTATTATTATTATTATTATTATTATTATTATTATTATTTTTATTATTTGATTAGTTTCTTTTGTGTAGAGAAAAAAAAAATAATAGAAATAAATCACGACAGGTCTACTGCAGCTACACGCCCGCGAGTCGCGGCACCAATACCACTGGGCGCGGCGAGTTCAGGAGCAATGAAGACGCAACAACGCTCTAGCCGCGGGGCGCGGCATCCAACGCGTTGGGCGCGGCGAGTTCAGACGCGACTCAGCGCTAAGCCGCTGGGCGCGGCATCCAAGCCACTAGGCGTAGTGAGTTCAGACGCGACGCAGCTCCTAAACCGCTGGGCACGACATCTAAGCCACTGGGCGCGAAGAGATCAGCATGCTTCCAGACCTAAACCGCTGGGCGCGGCTCCATATACTTATGAAAAAAATAACAATTAACCCAAACATAAAATTAAAAAAAAACGTTCAATCGCCAAAAAAAAAATATAAAAAAAATTTCTCTCTCTTTCACGTCCCTCTTTCACATTTTCTTTTCTCCCTCACCTTCATCTCTCTTTCTTCCTTCCCAGCATTAATCTTCCACCTTACTTACAACTTCCATTCAAATTTTTTTTCTCTATTCCCTTTTCTAATCTTTACCACCATTTAAACTTCAAATCACCATAAACACAATCCTAATCCCATTCTACCCAAAATTCATCAAGAGCCCTAGAAATTGGGGTTTTACAAATATGAAAAGTATTTGGAGTAATTGGAAGGACGTAATTGGAGTATTGGGCATAAAGTTGATGAATTTCACTTGAGCAAGCCACAATTTTCATTCGATTGATGTTTTTGGAGGATTTCTTGACTCTCGTGAGGTAAATTTCGAAATTCAATTGGGATATTTTGAATTTTTCCTATTAATTGGTTGCTTGATGATACATGCCCATGATTGAATGTTTGTGAGTTGATGTTTGTGCTCATGGGATGATTGGCTATTGTTACTAGTAGTCATGTGTTGAATTGCATTAAGATTTTTTGTGGTGTTTGTGGTGTTGTAGTATTGTGGATGTGACAATTGTTGCTTATTATTGTTGAGGGAGTGAGGAACCTTGTGAGAGTGGAAGTGAGTTGCCATGGCTAGAGATAGGAAAAGACACATGCCGGCTCCTAAGAATGTGACAAAGAAGAAGGCTAAAACTTCGGAGGCGAAGACATCTTCCTCAAAACCGTGGGAGATTGATACTATGGAGGTTATATACCTTAGTGATGTTCAAAAGAAAAGGTGGGCATCTTTGGTTCAACCCAAGAGGAAAGTACATGTCACTAAATTCATTGACTTGGATACTTTAGTGGTTTTAGGCATGGATGATGTGATGAAGAAGTTGTTTCGCAAAGTGGGGATGGAAGCATTTCTGGGCAAGAAGGCGAAAACTTATATGAGATACACTTATGAGTTCTTATCTACTTTGGAAAGAAGCAATGAGCGAGGTCCAAGAATCACTTTTCACCTTAATAATAGTAGATATGATGTAAGCTATGATGAGATTAGAGAGGCTTTTGGTTGGGAAACACCTCCTACTGAGAATGAATGGAATCCTTTGCACCACCATACGTGTTCAGTCTTTTGGCAGGCTATTACAGGAACCAAAATAAACACCCATGGTGAAAGAAGTTACAAGACTCACCCCGGGCTTTGATTAGCTCATCGTTTTTTTACCACCACGGTGTCTTGCCAAGAAGAAGCCACTAAAATGGCACGTATTGAGATGAGTTATCTTTGGGCTATGACTCCAGAGGGTGTGGGCATTCCAGATTGGGTTAAAATCTTTGTGGAGCAGTGTTTGAAAGTGCGTGATAGCATTTGTGGGAATCTGAGCATGCATGATGACTCTTTTGGCGGAACATTTAGGGATTGCAGCTCCCGGCACCATTAAGCCCTTACAGTCTAGTAGTGTTTATGATATACGCACTTTGATAAAAGTTGAGATGCTTGCTCAATCTGATCGAGATGGGTCTTATTTTTTGCGTCATGGGCCGAGTCGTTCTTCTTACTTGAGACTTACTAGACCTGATGGCATGGCTCAATCCTACGGCGATAGAAATAGCAAGGAATGAAAGGAGCAATGAGGAGGATGAGTCGGATGGCAATGAGGGCTCTCACCCTTCTACTTCTACTGATTGGAGTAGTTGGAGGGCGGATGTAGATGATCGGATAGAGGAGTTACATGATATGCATTTTCAGACGCTCGCCTATTTGCATAGTATGAGTCAGCTGTTTCAAACTCAATATCCAGGTTTTTATCAGCCGCCTAGTGATGTTTTTATGGAGAGAATAGCTACAAGAGCATTGGATCGGGATGCGCATCGGGCAACCCGTCATCACTTCGGGTCACGAGCATCTGGGGGATCCCCCGATGATTGATTGTGAGTTATTTCCCCTATCCCTTATCTTGTGATTTGCTTTATGTTTGTTCTTACATTGAGGACAATGTTTTGATTATTTTGGGGGGGGGGGAATTCTCAATGTATATTTTTTATATATTTCTTTCTTTTCTCTAAAAAAAATAAAAAAGAAAGAAAAAAGACAAAAATATGAAACTCGCTAAGTTGAAAACCCGAGAGGGCAACTTAGGCAAAAATGGGGGCCCGGATAGGTTGAAAACCCACAAGGGCAACCTATGCAAGAAAGTGTCTATTGAGCGGGTGAGATGGTGAGCTTAAAAGAATTGGAGTGGCTACTATGAAAACCCAAAAGGGCTCCTATAGGCAAAATGAGAGATAAAAGAGAGAAAATTTTGAACATTTACCGGAGTTGTGGACATAATGAGGGAGGAGCTATAAGGAGGATTAGGGTAGGTTCTCATCTTGGTGTCATTTGGAGGATGTTGTTGGAGTTTAGATGGAGTTTAGGTTAGAGCTAACACATTATATATTTGGGAGACATAAGGGGAGGTTGGTTTGTGATGTTGTGCGGATTTGAATAAGTTCAAGTCTTTTGAGATCTTTCGAGACTTGAACTTATATTATGGATGTTTATTGAGTTGGAGATATTTTGGGCTAAGTATGGGGGAATCTAGGTTTCATTTGTTAGTTCCCTCGTAGATGGGTGGAAGTTTTTGTTTTGGAATGCCATTTTCATATACTTTTGTGGACATATAAGGAGGTGTAGATTGGAGTTGAGCTTGGTCTTGGTACTTTGAGATTACATCGGTACTTAGACTTAGCTATGATTGTAGGGTTGGTTGCTTTATTGATTACTTTTGACTAGTTGGAGTTAGGATCTTGGGTTGTGGTTCCCTCTCTTGCTTTCAGTATTACATCTTTGGCCGAGTGTGGAGTTGGTTATGCGTTCGGAGTTTACTCGAGGACGAGTAAGGATCTAAGCATGGGGGAGTTTGATATACACTATTTTGTAGTGTATAAGCGTGTTTATTTAGTCCAAACAATTGTCATTTGGTTCAATATGGAAGCATATATCTTGTATTTCTTCATTTGCTAACTCTGTTTGTAATTGGAGAATTTAAACGATTTATTATGAATGAACATGAGATAAGGGCAATTAGTCATTTTATATGGATGCACTCAAGGTTCGTGAAAACTCGGGTTGGATAGAAGTTATGATGAGTTTCAAGGAAGAACGCAATCTACAATTGAAGCAAAATAGGTGTTGGAGCTAGAGGAAAGAAAGCATATTTATAAGGAGCCGCGGGGTGCGGCAAAATAGCCGCTAGGCGCGGTCCGGGCAGCAGCTACAACACTATTTGAGCAGGCTAGCTGCTGGGCGCGGCACATAAGTCGCGGGTAGCGGCATTTTCCGAGAAAGGCTTTAGGGCCTGTTTTTCTATTGGTTGTTTTGGCTAGTTTTATTTTTCTTATCTTAGAAATACTTAAGCACTTTTATAATTAGGTTTTAGGTTATCTTTGACATTATTATTCATACTTGGAGAACTTTTAGAATGTTGTTTTTCTTCATTGGAGTTTTTACTTTTCATGGAGAACTAAACCCTAGTTCTTGATCAATAGATTGAAGCTTTTGAATTCACATAGTTATGACATTTCTCTTCTCTTATTCTCTCTTGAATATTAATTATTCTTGTGCTATTATTCATATGATTGATATTGATTATTGCTAGGTGATCAACTAGTGAATGATTTTTATTGATTGATTGCTAGATTAGATTGTTGAATCCGTAATTGTTCAATTAATCTTCTCAAAAGTAGTAACACTTTGGATTGTTAATGCTTGCGTTCTTGATTAATGATTTCAAAGGGGAATAATTATATTGTTTAATTTCAATCGCTTGTGTTGAAATTATATTTTTTTATTGATTTCTCTAGATTGATTGCTTCTATTAATTTGAATCTGAATGCTTGTTTTGGATTATTTAATAGTTAGGGTTTTCTAGGAACGTGTCTCGTTCTAGTTAGCTAACAATAAGGAGAAATTGGGATTTTCATTCCACAATAAAGTATTCGTGAGCGTTTAACTGAAGTGTTTTCCGTGATCAACTAGTAATTCATTAGTGGATATTAATTTGATCAAGATTTGTCTACATTTGATTTCTTCACGTGATTATTGGTTTCTTATTAGTTTGAT
Organism: Beta lomatogona; assembly: GCA_947646795.1. Taxonomy (NCBI): domain Eukaryota; kingdom Viridiplantae; phylum Streptophyta; class Magnoliopsida; order Caryophyllales; family Amaranthaceae; genus Beta; species Beta lomatogona. The sequence goes on along the minus strand of CANSNZ010001061.1, from coordinate 1,256,766 downwards.
TACTTTAGTTATTAGTTTTTATTAATCTCAAATCCCCCACTTGGTTACCTTAAACACTTAGTTTACTAGGTGTTTATTACGCACACATACATTAGAAAGTGTCCTTTCTCCGTGGATACGAACTCTACTTCCCTAGCTACTTTAACTAGTGTTAGAAAGTGAGAAATAATTTGGTGCATACGACTAAAAGACCTACCAGTTAACTCTTATGAATCGGTTTATAATTGTTTTCGGAAAACGATTTCGAGAAATAGTTGGTGAACATAATACACTTCTTCCATGTGGTGTGCATGTTAGATATTTGAATGGTATACTTTTCATTACACAATCATATAATTTCTATTATGCTTTTTATACGATTATTACGTTCAACACTTTATACATACTTTTTACTTTATTTATTTTAATTTAGGTTGACTTTTAGTTACTGGAAGATACACAAAACTATACTTCGATCCTATATCTGAATATGCATCAAACTTAATGCGTTGGTGAGTTATATTAGTTTTAAAGTAATAATCGTTTAGATCATTATTACTTAAACATATCTCGAATTTCAAGTTTATGAACGACAATTTTGCTTGAAGAAAAGCCATTAGATAAGTAAATGTGGGTTACCATTACATCGAACAATGTCAATATCGAATGCCATTCGAACTACTATTTCTAAATATTTTCCAATAAGAAAGATAATTATTATTGGATTCTAAAAATTAATTTGTATTTATTCTGCTTAATATTTTACTAAACAATTGGTTTTTTTTGGGTAGACAAAATATTATAGGGTGTTTGGGAGGTTGATTCATATAAATATGTCCAACTTTATATTGTATTACAGTTGCAAATTTTGTGGTTTAAATATTGAGGACAATATAAAGGGTTGCACGTGTACTAACTGTGGAATGACAGATTTATTAGGCACATGTGGATAAGCTCTATATTTAGGATAAAAACTGGAAACAGGTTGGGTAAGAAGAAAAACAGAATAAGCGAATGAAATAATCATATTGCAGTCAAGGTTTCAAAGCAAAAAAAAAAAATACATGCGTCGACCATGCTATATGGTCACAAATGCAAACGCGGTCAATCTCACAGACCATGCAGAAGCAATAAAAGAATAGAGCATGCTCCCCACCAAAAAAGAATGATGACCATAACCACAATGACCGTCGATTCGTTGGGCAGTTTTCTCACTATTACTATACAGTCTACACTAGCCAATGACACATCACTTTGAGGCTACACAATGTACATGAAACAATTTACAAACTCGGGAAAAAAATGGACCAGTAGATTCAAACATCATGAGTTGCCGGAACATGGTGATTTTGGTCATCTTCGACTACATTTAGATGCTTCTCCAGGATCCGACTTTTTGAAGAGTCTCTTTACCAGTTCATCCCAATTAGTTCTCCCACGGCTTGCTTTGAGCTGAATATCTGAGGACTCCTCGGTAGTTTCGTCTTCTGACATATGTACATCTTCCTCCTGATGTGGACCTGGCTCTTCTTGTTCTGATGCTTCTTTTTCCATAGATACTGCATGAGGTACATTGAGAGTAACGGCTCTCTCCAAAGCATCCTTGTGTTCTTTTTCAATAGTCTTCAACCTCTCAAACCTCTGCACTCTTGGAGGACTCGTTACTGTCTCAGTACTGCCCTCACCCATTCTCTGAAAACAGTACAAATAAACTTTTAGATGTAGATAATTGGTTTAGTTCTGCTCCACCTTAACAGAAACAGGCTTCTTTGATAATTATAATCAAGCATACAAACACTTGTTATTATGACCATGCATTAGTTCTTAAAACCATATTCTATCACTTTTTGGCGCACAGATTCTACTGTTTGAAGCAGATTCAGCAAGGCTTCTTGACTTCAGAAAGTACACAGAAAGATTTTTAGCAAGTACCACAGAATAACCGAGCAAGCAGCTGATTCTTTACCCACTTCCGACTTCCTTTGGAAAGACACATGTACTCATCCAATAGATGTGAACTTTCGTCTTATGACAATCTGTACTTGCTTTCCCCATCCATCATCTATTCTACATTTTCTTCAGCATATCTTGGAGAAAGTAAATATTTTTTTATTGGGATGGAGAGAGCACATAGTTTGGTGTAAACAAGAGGATAATTCAAAGATTACATACTACCTCCGTCTTTTAATAGTTGTACCATATTCCTTTTTGGGATGTTTTGAATTAATTGTACCAATTCCTTTTTGGGAAAGGTTTTCTCCTCACATGTGCTTTGTTTAATATTTTCAACATACATTTATACAACTACTCTAGATATATGTGTCATTTCCTTTGGGTACATCTATTAAAATACGGAAGAAGTATAATATCCGAATTGTGATCCCTACAAAAATACATTTTGTTGAGTATTAGTTGGATAAAATTACCCGTAAAGCTTTCTCTGCTTCTCTTTCGATCCACACAATTCCGTGATCAGATGTAGCGTTACATGACAACACAATATGTTCAAATCTTCCTTCAACTGGAATAGCAGTTCTGACTTCTGGAGGAAACCTTCCACATCTAGAAATGTCAAAAATAGAGCCCCAAGTTTTAGAGGAATAGATCAACTGACATTTAGCTAGTCTCTTTCCCAAAACCAGCTAGTGACAGAATACATTGTTGAAGATATTGCATGTTGATACAAGATGTTCCCATAACTCAAACATTTATGTGTATTAAGGTTGTATTCTTATAACTCTTCATAGCAATGACGTATCCAGAAATTTTAGCTTGTAGGTTCAAAGTTGAACATAAGATCAATTAAATTGGTCATTCATATATTAAAATCCAATACCTTAGTCCATATTGCAAATTACAACCAATATATTGAGGTGTAACAAAACTAGGGAATTCATCATCACTTTCTTGGATTTGAACATTACACAGCTGCTATTAGTTGGCGAGTAAAGGTGTAGAACAAGGCCGGATCAGAAGTTTGCAAAGATTTTATAAGAACATATAATAGATTGTCTGGTTTAATCTTCTTTTGTTAAGGTGCTTTGAAGTATTAAAAACAAAAAACTCTTGGATAGGAGGTTTCCTCAAACTCGGGGAAGAGCACGCAGATTATATATGTGACTCTTCCACACAATCTTTTCAAAGAATATGTCTAAACCATTTGTCATCCAAACTTTAAGATAACCCAACAAAATTATTAAGAATTACTAGTTTATATCATAAGTAGTATATAAATTAGACTGAATACTAATAAAAGAACCATTAGGATACATCACAACACTTATAATTTATACACAATTACGGACAACTTTAAGTTACCAAAACACTAACTTCTCCTCAAATTTAGATTGTTGCATAAAATCTTACTTCTTTAGTTATACTAACCACGATTTTAAGACTTTAGAGAACTATGAGTTCAAGTGAGAGACAATGAGAAAGGAGAGTGGCATCCGCATTATGGGGGGGAGGGGGAGCAAACTGTAAAAGGATTTGAAAGGTGCGAAGGCAGAACAAGTGATTGGAAAAAAATCAAACCCGCCACTATCCTGGTGATGTAATGTACCAAGTTAACATTAACCATTAAGCCAAAGCCCGTTTCTCAAGATATATTAGACAACTTTGGAATGATAAGCCCTTGTTATTATTCCATATTTTGTACGTTCAATATGACCAGTGAACCCATAGTGGATCTGCTAATGCTACAGGGTCAGAACAAAATTTGCACAAAGAAGCAATTTTCATTCACATATATGACTAATCTGCTGCAAATTTCTGAATACTAAACAAATAAACTGAAAGCACAAATGGTCAAGCACTTGAGCTCCCACTCCATGCATGATATACTCCAAATTGAAACTGAAGAAAGATCTTTAGCTGGTTCGAGCCTTTAGCTAAGATTCTCCGCACGCACCCCCTTGAAAACTGTTGTACTCCTTGCCCTAATCTTAAATTGGATAATATATCAAGCCACTCCTTTTTGATTGTCAAAAAGGAAACAAGAAATACAACATGCTTGCACTATGTGATCCCATTACTTGGCTTATGTAAATTCTGAGCTTGGTAGGATGTTTCTTAGCTGTTCGAAAAGAATTACTCGTGAATTTTGTCAACCCTACATGTACTATTAGGTTTTTTCTCACATAAAAACGATAAAGAAAAGCCAAATTCCATGAATAATTAAGTGGTCGATAAAAATGATTTCTTTCTATGATATCCCATTACCTCTTTTCTATTTCGTACACAAATTTGCCTTATAAAAACTAAAATTCTATGCACCATGCCATTTAACTTATATTGTTCCTTTCTTGTTCCACCACTCATTGATATATTAAGGTTTTCCCCGTCCTTGATAAACTACTACATTTCTCTTGAATATCATTTCAGCTTTTAATACACTGTTAACATTAATGTAAATCACCAGAGGATCCTTCAAAACATGCCTATCTTTATTTAATGTACATGTTACTAGTGCTAGTAAAAGGATCAAAAAGGAAACCACACTTAAATAAGAAACTGGAATTTTTGCTAAAACAAGTTAAAAATAACAACATAAAGATAAGGACACTCTCAGAATGAGGGATAGAAATATCAAACTCATGATCTATCCATACATTGAATAAGTTATTTGATGTCAAAACTAGAGAAAGGAACTGCCACAAGCAGTTCTTAGAGGACTTATAGATTGATATGAAGGTGACTTGTCTGGAAACCTTTGCTCATAAATTAACTCTACTGCCTGTATATTAGATGCTATACAGAGCATTAGGATTTTGGACAAAGGGGAAATAAGCAGAAACAATGCAACTCTTACCTGCAAAATTTCCTTTCTACAATATGGTACATTCGTCCAGGAGCATATAGTCTTCTTGGATCTCTAAGCTTCCTATCTTCTGGGATGAAGGTGTCCCTCAAGCAAATCAAAAGCATCAAACAGGGCAAGCTGTCGAAAGCATTTAAGGCCTAGTTTGAGATATATGAATAACAAACTTACTATTTCATAGAGCACCATTTCTTAGAATCAACCAAATGAAAGGATCTTTCTCTAAAACAAGGAAAAAGAAAATTTAAACTAACCAGAAGATTGATTTGAAAATATCTTCTAATGGAGTGGGTGTTCTGGGTAAGAAGTCATCCTGGATAAGAGCATAAATATATTGATGGTAGGTCAGTTGTGGATATCAATTGAACTTTTCAATGTAACAGCTAGTCAGCTATTATAGCTTCAAGCAAACATATGCAACCAATTGAGGCAAAAAAAAACATCATACTCAACAAGGGATGCAAAACTAGAATAATAATATTAGGGATCATCACACAAATTTTACATGATCATCAGCTTAACTATGTTGACAGATATTCAAAGTGTAAGAGAATTTACAGAATTCAGAATAACTAAAAGTTGGGTTTCCAAAGAAGCTATATATCGGAACCTAATCAGAACCTAACTCCACTTAGGTCCCCCAATCCCCAAGGAAAGTGAAAGGGCCTTCCTTTAACCCATATGCCTAACGGTCGCTTTGGGCTTGACTCTTGAGTGTGTTTTAAGTTACTGATTGACCAACTAGCATGAAGTAGAAGAATACACCCGTAGTCAATGGAACTTCTTATTAGAACATTAAGGAGCGAAAAGTCTATGATAAGTTTAACCAATTGAATTGTATGCATATCCCATTTTGAAGGGTAAAACACAAAATAGGTTTCCAGTCCCAGCCAGTAAGCTAATTACAGAGAAAAACATAAATCACATTTCATATACTAAGAGACCTATAATCCCAAATACATTGAAGCATTAGTTCTTCAGGTGAATTTGCTACCATTAATTTAGACCACTAACTAAAAAATTTCGCCCTCTGCGAGCTTTTGAGATATACTTCCTTGTCTTTTTTCTGTGGTAATGCTTCCCATTTATGGAAGTTCAATAATGATAGCTACATTACGAAATTTGGCTAGAGGTTCTCCCTATCTCTCTCCTATCACATAGGTCCATTGAATTACGTCTTATCCCATGATTTTGAACTAGAAAAAGTATGGAGAAAGTGCACAGGATTAAACCTTTACAAACTGAAAAAACATCATTACTAGAGTTATCATCATTGAGAAATTAAGATATCAAATCTTATGTAACAGAAACGGAACTAAGTGAGTTCCTTCCCAAACCAGCAATATCCTATTGTTGCTTTCTGAGCAGTTAACTAACTATTTGCTGTTATAAGAAAAACCGTTGAAATCATAACTTCTTCACTATAACAATAACAATGTCTAATTCAATCTCAAAAATCCGACTCACCTGCAGTATAACCGAATGGAGAACATCAGCATACTTGACAGCCAAATTAAGCGACATACACCGTGCCGGAGCGACGGCGTAACACCTAACAAGACTCCTGGGTATACCCCCAAGTTTATTACCATGATTCACAACAACCACAGTCAACAAAGCAGCCACACCAGAACCCAAAGAATGTCCAGCAAAAATCATCTTATAACACTTTCCATTATCAACCCACAACTTCTTCAGCGTATCAGACTCCTGATTAAGCAACCAAATCGCTGACTTAAGCAGTCCATGATGCACATACCTGAACAATTTCAATAAATAAAAACATATTAATTCATGAATCAGGAATTTCCCATCTTCCTTAGTCAAAGGGAGGTTGGGGGTGTCTGGCTTGTAATGGGACTCTCGGCAGGCGCCTATATAAGAGGAGTCCAGAGGATTTCTTCTTATCTATTGGAAAAAAATTCATGAATCTAATATACACATTAGTACATTACCCGCCATCAAACATCTGCATTCCAAGGCGGTTGTCAAGGAGCAGCTTATAATCGGTCTCTTTAATTAAATTCAAGCCACGGATGGCGAGCACGATCTCGCGGTTGATATGGTCCACGTAGATGATGTAAGGAGGGGCTCGACCTTGTGTCATCACATAAGTAACTCGCTTGATGAGCCAGTCTGGGTTGAGACGGTAGCCCCCAGGTGGGGCGAACTGAGGGTTGCGGATGTTGGGTTCGTATACGGCTAAGATGGCGCGGCAGATGCGAGGGACTGGTTCGAATTCTTCTGGGGTAGCTAAAGGCCATGTGGCGCTGTCGTTTGAGCCGACGTAGGTGCAGCGCTTCCATAACCAGCGCGTCACGCCTATTAGGACTACGCACTCCACTCCACAGCAGCATACGGACATGTCGTAGGTGAGGGAGGTGGAGAAGCGACGCGGAGAGACAGAGAGAGAGATGGAATTTACGCGCTGTAAGCAAGAGTAAGACTGGGTGGTTCAGGCTGTTGATTGGCTGTCTAAGTGTGACGTAACAGTGGAATAGATGAGGAGGTTTAATGCTACTACTTTAATTCAAGTAGTCAAGAGCTACAAAAGATGGTAAAAAAAAAATAAAAACGTGATGATGTTCGAAGGTTCTTGTCTTAGCGTGGAAGGTTTCTGTTTCATTGTCAGGTCAAAGTTATCTTCGTGTCTATTCAGTTTTTTTTGGCTGCCCCCCTTCCCCTCTAAGTAATTTTTTCTCTCTCCTCAATCTCGTGGTCTAGTGACGTGGTGGTGTTTGTAGGTGGCTAGAGTCACTTTTTCTGGTAGCTGTGGGTGGATTTTTGTCTCTCTTCCTCATATCTACTTGATGGGGGTGGGTTTTCGTGGTGGTTTGTGTGCATTTCGTGGGGAGGGGTGGTTTTTTAGTGGGACATGGTAGGTTTTCGAGGGTGGTAAGGTGGCTTTCGGGGGTGATTGGATAGTTTTCCAAGGTGGTAGTAGGTTTCCGAGTGTGGGGGTGGATCTTCGGAGGTGGTGTAGGAATTTCGGCGAGTGGTTAGGTGGTGTTGGCGGTTAGGGTGGCGCTATGTTGGCGAATTCGGTGGTGCGGTATCGGACTCTGAGTGGTTGTCGGCGGTTGGTGGTGGTTTCCGAGAGGTTGTAGGTGATTCCGGGAGGTTCTGGGTCGGGTCTTGTAGATGGAGATGGTTGTTGTGGGGTGTTTGTGGCAGTGAGATGGGTAGTCACGTGGGTTTCATTTACCCCTTTGGAAATGGAACAACTAAAAAAACGGAGGAAGTAAATGGTATCATTATTTCTCACTTTTATATCATAAGCAAACTTGAATAATTATTATCTTTCTCACTCCTTCCCCCTCATGAATCCACAACCCCCACCCTACCGCTCCACCTCCTCCCACCCTTCCCGATGCACCATCACTAGCACCGCCATACCATTGTCGTCCGTCAAACCTACTATATCTTTTCTTTTTAATTTCCTTCAACACCACACCACAATAGTACTAGCGCACCAGAGTCGTCCATCAAAGAGAGATAATAGCTCTAATAAACTAGAATATTTTGAGGTTGATTTCGTTTGATTTCAATCACAAATCTCGATAATCTAGTTTGATTTGCGGTCGATTTAATCCATTTCAAGAACAAATCTCGAAAATCTGGTTCGATTTTGTTCGAATTGTGGTCGCTTTCGTTCAATTTCAAGAACAAATCTCAAAAATATCTCCATCTATCTCTCCTATAAGTTTTCTCATCTCGAACGCCATGGTCATTGTTCAAGCTACCAAAACAATGTAGAAAGCTTCTGCTCCGAAGAAAACAACCAAGTCCCTTCCCTCTCATCCACCTTACATCGACGTATTTTCTCTCGCCTTGATTTTATTATATTTTGTTCTGAATCATGATTTTGTTGAATTTCTGATGTGATTTTAAAACTTTTATTGCAAATTCCTTATTTCTTTTTGTAGAATTTATGAGGTTTTTCGGAAGTTTTGCTTGAAAACGTTCTTATGAAGTTAACGAATGTTGTTGAAATTTGTTGCAAATGATAGTCTAGTCATTGGATGCGCTCAAGGGGATGAGTAGTTGGAATCTAGGAGCATGGTTGTTGGAGCGATGAAGAATGACGAGAGGGAGAGAAAGGAGCTTGCAGTTGCACAGCGAGTGTGTACAATTTAAGTTGGAGTGAAGGGTTTGTGGGATGTTACACCGTAGTTATGCTGGTACAACCACTCTATTGTCCACTTCTAATAAACGTGATTGACCCAATTCAGGATCATCTTCTGGAATCGTATAACTGTCAAAAGTGAGTGATTGTTCATCGAACTATTATAGTCTGAATACTCATAAGGTTGGGTCGACGCCCGCCTCCCCCCAAACTGTACTTGCAAGTTTCTCTGCAAAAAGCTCTCCACGCATACTCTTAGAAAGAGCACTATTTTTCTTTAGATTTAGGTAGTTCTCCCGACCGTAAGACCCTTTATGAGTAAGAGGAATCGAAACCCTTTATGAGTAAGAGGAATCAAAGGCGAAGGCAATGAAATTGACTGACTCTTTAGCCTTTTTTCATCCATTGATGATATTTCATCAATTTGTGCATTAAAATAAACATAAGCATCCTTATTAGACATGAAAGACTGCCTATGGAACCTGTTGTAGCCTAAAATATCTACGGCTCCTTTAGAGACACTTGGGTCCATCCGGGCAGTACACGTGTCCTCTCAGAATAAATAAAGGAAAAAAGATTGAACCATTGGGTTGTACCCAATTGGGAGAAAAGACTCACCTTTCTGGCCCAAAGGTTAGTCAGAGCCCAAATCCTTAAAAGTGGCTGCAGGTTATTAGTTGATAAAAACCTCACAAATCCTAGCATGCCAAGTGTCATGGTTTGATTGCCTAGCCAATCAGGTGCCACTATTCTAGGGCAACTTTTAAGGATAGTTGTCATACTACAAACACTATAAGTACCCCTGAAATCAGGAGAAAGATCATTCAATGCAAACAATGTAAACTTACTCTGAAAAAATACTCTCTCACTTTCTCTCTCTATCTCTACTTTTTCCTTCAAACTCCTGATATCTGACTTAAGCTTCGGAGGGGGAACCACCAATCCAACCTCCAAGGTGGGTCCCTTTTTGCAGGTTCGGGAACGATGCTTGGGATAGGACAGGACAGATTCATACATTGTTGCACAAGTCTCTAAGTGAAGAACATCTAAGGGAAACTAGGTTACTTGCTGGACAAGAAATCTAAACCTGTGGCTTACTTGTTGGACAGGCAGACTAAACATTTGGCGCCGTCTGTGGGAAGACGTAACGATGACTTACTGTCAATCGTCCAATGTGGCTAGGAACAAGTTTTCAGGTTAATGTCGAAGACACAGTAGAACATGAGAAGCCGCCCCGAGGAAGGGATAGACCTTCGTCCATCGTCAATATTCCTGGACCAAGCCAGCAACCTATCATTCAGGAGAATCTTGAACGCCCAGTGACTGCTGCCCATCTAGAGAACATCCTGAATGACTTTTAGACTAAGATGGCAGCATTCGTCCAGGAACAGATTAAGAACAACATGTTGTTTTTCCATCATAATCCGGAGCCAGCTGCTAACAATCCAGCTCCTCCTAGGGGACGTTCCCAAAAGAATCGTCCAGGTCCTAGTCAACCTGTTTGTCAAGAATCCTCTAGGAGGACGGCCAGGGGAAAGCAGCCAGAAGGCAGTGAGCAGCGAAGGAAGATGGACTGGAATTTGGTGGTTAGGACCCAAGATCAAGCTTGTCCGAATAGAAACAGATGCCAGGGATTACCTAGAGGCAAAGAGGGTTGCGGCATTGCAACAGTCGACCACTGGCTCTACCCCGTACTTAAGAGACCCTCCTTTAAGGATACCGTCCAGAACATAGAAGGAAGAAGCCTGGGTCCTTCTCTTGTTCGTCCAAGACAAGAGAAGACGGTGGTTCAACCAGTGGTCTATATGCGTCCAGTACAGGCAAACACTTCATCTAATCCAGTGTTAAGAGAATATCGCAAGGAGTTCATACCTATTGAGGGATAGTTGGGAGCCCTCCGGATCAATTGGCCTACTCCATTTTCAGCCAGGATCATGGAGGCGCCCCCCTTGCCAAAGGTAAAACTCCCAACAATAGAGCCTTTTGATGGAACAACCGATCCAGACGATCACCTATTCGCTTACAAACATCAGATGTATGTCCAAGAAGTAGATGATGCTACTTGGTGTAAGAATTTCCCAGCAACTCTGAAGGGAGTAGCTCATAAGTGGTTTAACAACCTTCCCCCCAACTCAGTCAACAATTTTACTGAACTCAGTTTCTTATTTACTAGTCACTTTGTTGCCAATCGGCAAGAACAAAAGACAAGCATGCACTTGGGCAAGGTCGTCCAAGGACCTAAAGAAGCCCTTAGAAGTTTTGTTAATAGATTCAGTATAGAAGCACTTCAAATTCAAGATATCAATGCTGGAGTGGCCTTTGACGCCTTCATCAGGGGTTTGAGGCCAGGAGGTTTTAAGTTTGACCTTGTGAAGAAGAAAATCACTACTCTTGCCGAGGCTTTAAAGGAAGCAGAAGCTTTTATACATGCCACTGAAGTATGTGCTGAGGCAAAGCATCCCGAGTCCAAGAAGCCTGAAGAGATTGCTCAAACAAAGAAGAGCAACCCCAAAAAGGCTGAGACTTGGGCTATCACCTCAACCACTACCTCGTCCAGGAAAGGCAAGAGGAAGGAAACTGAGCCATCAGCCAACTCCATTGAGTTCAGCAAGGACCAATACTCCATTCTTATGGAGATAAAGGACCAACATGAACTGAAGGCTCCAGCTGAGATGAAGACTCCTTACAAAAACAGAGACAAGAGCAAATACTGTCATTTTCACAAGGAATGCGGCCATGAGACCAATGAATGTAAACACCTTAAGAAGGCTTTAAAGGATTTAGCTCGAAAGGGAAAGATGAATTCATACCTACCCCAAGGTGGAAAGAAGTTTCAAAAGAGAGATGAGCGGCAAAGCAAGAAGAAGGAGAGTGAAATCACGGACGAGGATGTTGTCCTCGTTATTTCAGGAGGATTTGCTGCTGGAGGACCAACCAAAAGAGGGCACAAAAACTATCTCAGGGAGCTCGGCCAAGTCTTACTGACTGATCAGACAAAGGCCGAGCCCTTCCCAAAAGTAGTGGCCAGTGAACAAGATCGGGGGAAGCTGAGAACTCCCCATGATGACCCTTTGGTTGTAGAAATGAAGATAGCAAACTTGAGAGTACGAAGAATTCTGATTGACACCGGAAGTTCAACAGACATCATCAGTGCAGATTACTTGTCTAGATTAAAGTTTGATGAAAAGAACTTGGTTTCTGTCCACCATCCCATCATAGGGTTTGGGGGAGGAGTCATCCATCGCATGGGAACGGTCACGTTACCCGTCCGAGATGGAGAGAAGGATGCTTCGCGGACTTTGTTTATCAAGTTCTTGGTTGTCCGAGATTTGACCGCCTATAATGTCATACGTGGACGGCCAACTCTGAATCATGTTAAGGCAGTAATAGTAACTCACTTGATGCTTATGAAGTTTGAATGTGATGGTGGCCAAATTGGCTCCTTGTATGGAGATCGGCATGCGGCTAGGGAATGTTAAGTAACTACCCTGAGGCCATCATCCTGGAAAGCAGATAATGAAGACCAGACGAAAATAGCTGGCGGAAGGAACCCGTCTGAATTTGGAAAAAATAAGACGAAATTTGCTGGAGAAAGGAAGACGTCCGAAACTATAAAGGACCAAGTGGCCTTGCTGAGAATGGCAATTGAGAGTCCTCATACGCCAGTTGCTTCCTCAAGGAAAACGTCAGAACATCTCCCCAGCAAGAAAAGGAAGTATGAGCCCGTCAAGGAAGAGCCACCGTCGTCTGAAGAAGTGATGGCCATTATGGGACTGGCATTAGAACGTCCAGAGCCGGTGGAAGTCCCAGAAGATGTCTGTTTAGATAAGGATCGTCCAGAAAGAACCTTGAAGATTGGGTCTTCACTCTCTCCTAAATTGAGGGGCGTCTTAATCAGCTTGCTGAAGGAATTTCAAGACGTGTTTGCTTATTGTGTTGAAGAAATGCCAGGAATTGATCCAGAGATAGCCGTCCACCGACTGAATGTTGATCCAAGTTTAAAACCTGTTCGTTAGAAGAAAAGACATTTAGGACCAGCCAGGAACCAGGCGGTCGACCAGGAAGTTCAGAAGTTGTTGGAATCAAAATTCATCAGAGAGACTTATTATCCAGAATGGATAGCGAATGTGGTCATGGTGCCGAAGCCTAATGGCACGTGGAAGATGTGTGTGGACTACACTGATCTCAATAAGGCTTGTCCCAAGGACAGTTTCCCCTTGCCTAAGTTGGATCGACTGGTGGATTCTACAGCCGGCCCTGCGTTGTTAAGCTTCATGGACGCCTATTCAGGTTTTCATCAAATCCCCATGTGGTCAGAAGATCAGGATAAAACGTCTTTCATTACTGAAAAAGGGTTGTATGGCTGGTTGAGGATGCCTTTTGGCCTCCGTAATGCGCCGACCACCTTTCAAAGATTGATTAATACAATCTTTCAGCCACAGTTCGGAAGAAACATGGAAGCTTATTTTGATGATATGATAGCCAAGAGTCGGCAAAAGGAAGGTCATGTTGTTGATTTGAGAGAAACTTTCGAAACTCTCATAAAATACAAATTGAAATTGAACCCCAGCAAATGTGTCTTTGGAGTCTTGTCTGGGATGTTCTTAGGCTTCTTAGTAGATCAGAGGTGAATAGAAGCCAACCCTGAAAAGATCCAAGCTTGTTGAACCTTAGTTTTGATGATGACAAAGGAACAAAGATGCAAACTAAGTATTGGACTAACAAGTTGTTTAAGTGAGTGAATTTCAAGGTATCAATGAAAGGAACAAAGAGAACACTAAGTCAAGGAAGAAATCAAGTTTGGATTCTAAAGACTAAGTAAAGATGTTTCAAGATTTGGTACTGGAGCAGCATTGGAGCAAGAAGACTAAAGCGAGACTTTTTGTTTCTAGTTCCATTGTAAAGGAACGAGTAAGAATGGTAAGGAACTATGGCAATTTAGAATGAGAATGAGCGTTTGTTCCTTTGTAAGGAACAGACGAACTGGCGCTGAACTAATAAGTTAAAGGAACTAACTATTAAAAGGAATTAGACTTAGGATGAAGCATTACAACGGTTCATTTATGTCAGTTGAGTAAATTATGCCTAGATTCTAGGTAACCATTTTTATTTAAGGAAAAATCTGATTTTAAGGAAAAACTTTTTAAGGAAAAGATTTTATTTTTCTAAAGATAATAAAAATTCTTTTCGGTGTTTATGGAAATATTTTAAAGATAATATTTTTGGTATAAGGATTTTATTTTGGTATTAATAATTAAAATGTTTATAATTAAATCAGATTTTCGAATTAAGGCTTAAAGTAGTTGCTAAAATTAAGGAGCAGTAACTTAATTCTCTCCCACGTTTAACAGTGATCATGGAGATCATGGGATGATTGAGGAACGTGTTCCTCCGGGTAAGAACATCATGGGATAATGGTTCTACCACTAATACATGTTTTAATCCCACGTTCTAAGTTATTACCACTATAAATACTAATGTCTAATTAAGTTCCAATTTGTGTCTGACCAAGTGATTTAGTGAGTTTAACTAAGTAAAGTGTCGGTGCCTTCATTCTCTCATAAAAGCCATTTGTTCTTTGCCTTCTTACTCTAAATTCCATGAAGTTTAATTGATCTATTGTATTTTGGTTTTTGGGGTAAGGGGACTTTGAGTGATGTTCTGTAAGAGAGAAGCTTTGAGTAAATCGAGTTAAAGTGAGAAAACTTCAAGTGAAGTTGTGAGGAACAACTGTTAAGGGAACACTTGTTCAGAAACTTGAGTTTAGGAACTCAAGGTGTGGCCCGTGAGTAGAATTAGGTTGTAACAAAGTTGTTTGGCCTAATTAGTGAAAGAGTTGAGTTTAAAATCCCTAGTGGTCGATGTTGTTTCTTCTTGTTGGGCCCAAGAAGTTTTTCCTCGTAAAAATCCCTTGTGTTCCTTTAGCTTGTTTCTTTGTTCAAGTTTAAAATTCCGCAAAAAGTTACGTTTATTTCTACACATACAATTCACCCCCCCCTCTTGTATTGTTCCTAGTGAAATAACAATTGGTATCAAAGCCGGAACTCACAAAAGATAGGAAACCCTATTGAGAAAAAGATCCAAGGAATAATGAATACCACCGAGAAACTTGAGGAAGGTTACTCTACGCAAAGGCCTCCCATGTTCATTGGGAAGTTCTATTCCTACTGGAAGAACAGAATGGAGATATTCATCAAGGCTGAAAACTACCAGGTATGGAGAGTCATTGAAGTTGGTGATTTCGAGGTCACAACTACTAATGACAAAAATGAGGTAATTCTAAAACCCTTCTCTGAATATGACAAAGCTGATTTCGAAAAAATGGAAGTAAGTGCAATGGCTGTTAAATTGTTGCATTGTGGACTTGGACCCCATGAACACAATAGGATCATGGGATGCAAATCCGCAAAGCAAATATGGGATTTACTAGAAGTAACCCATGAAGGAACTAATGAAGTCAAGAGATCTAAAATTGATTTACTAATGAATCAATATGAACTGTTCTCCATGAAGACTAAGGAAAGCATACAAGAGATGTTTACTCGTTTTACTAATATTATTAATGAGTTAGCTTCTCTTGGTAAGTTTATTTCATCAGAGGAACAGGTTCGAAAAGTTCTTAGGAGTCTTCCTAAGGATAGATGGATGGCTAAGGTCACTGCTTTACAAGAAACAAAAGACTTCACTAAGTTCAACTTGTAACAGCTTGCTGGATCACTTATGACTCATGAGCTTCACCTTGATACTGAGTATGGTGAAAGCTCTAAGTCAAAATCCATTGCCCTCAAAACAGATGATGAAGATGACTCTGACTCAGAAGAAGAGGAAGCAGCACTCATGGTCCGAAAATTTCGAAAGATGTATAGGAATATGAAGAACGGGAACTTCAAAGGTAAAACTAAAAAGTTTTCTAACAAAGCTACTTGTCATAAATGTGGTAGTAGAGATCACATCATCAAGGAATGTCCACTTTGGGAAAATGATAAAACCAAAGAAAGGAACAAGGAACGCTTCGCCGAAAGGAACAAGGAAACTAAAGCACCTTTCTCGAAGGCGAACGTTCGAAAGGCAATGATAGCTGCTTGGGGAGATTCAGAGACAGAAGAGGAAGAAGAACAACAAACTGAAGAAACTGCAAATCTTTGCCTCATGGCAAACACTGACGAAAAAGAAGATGAAGAAAATGTTGAGGTAAGCCAACATGGACTTGAATCAGACTTAGATGGCAAAACTAGGCCTAAAATTTATGATCTTCTTTATGATGCAATTCTTGAATGTAGAGATGAACGTGAAAAACGTAAGCAAACTGAACAAGCTCTTAAAGTGTGTAAAGAACATATAGAATGGCTTACGAAAATGAGAATGGATGTTGAAACTAGGTTCTTTGATTTATTTGATAAAAATTTAAAAATCAAGGAATCATATGAGAGTGTGAAAAATGAAAATTATCTAATCAATCTAGAAATTTCACACTTAAAGGAATTTGTCCCTGTTCTAAGTTCTTTTGATATTAGATCAACCTCTTTAAAAGGTTACAGATCTGAGATCGGAAATTTGAATAAAGAGAAAAATGTTTTAAAGGAACAGATCTGTAATCTCAAGAAGGAACTGGTTGTTGCAAGGAACAGAGGCAAAGTGATGGTTGTTCCTAAATGGATTGAGAGACCACAAACTAAAAGAAAAGAAGGTCTTAGTTTTGAAAACTACTAGAAAAGGAACAAGAACAAGAAATATGTTGACCTACCCAGTGATAAAATTTGCATGTACTGTGGTAAGATAGGTCATTACATAAATCAATGTCAACTAAGAATTGGAATGATTGGCAAAAATGTGAAGATGAGTAACATGAAATGGGTTGTCAAATCAAATCCTAGTCAAGAACAGGAACCCACGAAACAAGGGGTTCCTACAACTAACAACTAGTTGATTTTTGCAGGGTGGAGTGAGGGGGAACAACACTTGGTATCTTGATAGTGGTTGTTCTAAGCATATGACAGGAGATAAATCTAAGTTTCTCTCACTCTCAACCTATGAAGGTGGAAGTGTGACTTTTGGTGACAATAAGAAAGGTAACATAGTTGCCATGGGTAAGGTTGGTAAGTCACCATCACATTCCATTGATAATGTATTTTTATTTGAAGGTTTAGAACATAATCTGTTACGTATTTCCCAATTCTGTGACAAGGGAAATGTTGTTAAATTTAATAGTGAAAAATACTTGATCGTTAACATTAACTCTAAGAATGTTATCTTGGAAGGAACAAGGAAAGGGAACACATATATTGTGGATCTTGATCTTGTTCCTAAAAACAATCTGACATGTCTTAGTGTTATTGAAGATGATCCACTCCTATGGCATAAGCGTCTAGGACATGCTAGCTTTTCATTACTTGACAAACTTCGATCAAAAGATCTTGTTTTGGGATTACCATCTATAAAATTTCATATTGATCAAGTTTGTGATGCATGTGCCAAAGGAAAGCATATTAGATCCTATTTCAAATCTAAAACTGTTGTGAGCACCACAAAACCTTTAGAATTAATTCATATGGATTTGTGTAGCCCTATGAGAATTCAAAGTAGAAGTGGAAAGAGGTATGTGTTAGTTATTGTTGATGACTAATCTAGGTATACTTGGGTTATTTTTCTCTCTAGTAAGGATGAGACTTATGATGAGTTCCTTGTCTTTGCTAAAAGAGTTCAACATTTGAGTGGTCACAAATTAATGCATATTAGATCCGATCATGGTAAAGAATTTGAAAATTATAAATTTGATGACTTAAGCAGAGACCATGGCCTAGATCATAATTTTTCTGCCCCTAGGACACCACAACAAAATGGGGTTGTA
This sequence comes from Beta lomatogona, assembly GCA_947646795.1. Taxonomy (NCBI): domain Eukaryota; kingdom Viridiplantae; phylum Streptophyta; class Magnoliopsida; order Caryophyllales; family Amaranthaceae; genus Beta; species Beta lomatogona. The sequence continues at coordinate 1,238,994 of CANSNZ010001061.1, read as the reverse complement.
GAAAGGAAAAATAGAACTTTGGAAGAAATGGCTAGGACCATGCTAATTGCTATGAATTTCCAAGGAACTTTTGGGCTGAAGCTGTTAATACTACTTGTCACATAATAAATCGTGCCATGATGAGACCTATCATTAACAAAACTCCTTATGAGCTTTATTTTGGAAATTTTGATGCTAGGAGTGATGAAGCAATATTCTTAGGATATTCATCACGTAGTAAGGCTTATAGAGTTTACAATAAAAGAACTATGTGTGTTGAAGAAAGTGTCCACATAATCTTTGATGAATCTGACAAGTTTAATCCAAGCAAACAGGTTGATGACTTTGAGATGGGCTTGGTACAACCAAATGAGAAAGATGCAGATTCAATTGAGGAAGAAGAAATAAAAGAGGAAAGGAACGAAGTAAATGAAAACATTCATAACAATGATGTTCCTGTTCCTCAAGATGATGGAGCTATTCATGTTCCTACTAAGGATGAAAATGTTGGAGGAACTGATTCAACCACTGCTGAAAGAGGAACAACTGATCAAAGCTCCTCATCCACTCATGGAACTCAAGAGGAACAACCTGTTCCTATAAGGGAGTTTCAACCAAAACCTTGGAGACATCAAAAATCACATCCAGTGGAACTCATAATAAGTGACATATCCAAAGGTACGCAAAATAGATCTCAGTTAAGGAATTTTTGTGCATTTCATGCGTTATTATTAATGATAGAACCACGAAATCATGAAGAAGCCCTAACTGATTCTGATTGGATCACTGCTATGCAAGCTGAATTAAATGAGTTCGAAAGAAACAAGGTATGGCATCTAGTTCCCTCTTCTAAACAACAAAAAGTAATTGGCTTAAAATGGGTGTTTAGAAATAAACTAGATGAGTATGGAACAATTGTAAGGAACAAAGCTAGACTTGTAGTAAACGGTTATAATCAACAAGAAGGAATTGACAATGACGAAACCTTTTGCTCCTGTTGCTAGACTTGAAGCTATTAGAATACTAATTGCATTTGCTGCTTATATGGGATTTAAACTATATCAAATGTATGTTAAGTGTGCATTTCTAAATGGCTATTTAAATGAAGATGTATATGTTGAACAACCCTCTGGATTTGAAAGCAATGAACTCCCAAACCATGTCTACAAGCTTGACAAGGCTCTTTATGGGTTAAAGCAAGCGCCTAGGTCATGGTATGAGAGATTATCAAAGTTCCTTCTAGAAAACAACTTTAAAAGAGGAAAGGTGGATAAAACTTTGTTTCTAAAATCGAAAGGAACTGACATACTACTTGTTCAAATATATGTTGATGACATTATTTTCGGAGCAACAAATGAAATATTATGCAAAGAATTCTCAAATCAAATGAGTAATGAATTTGAGATGAGTATGATGGGTGAGTTAAATTTCTTTCTTGAGTTACAGATTAAGCAAACTGAAAAAGGAATAATTATTCACCAACAAAAATACATAAAGGAACTGCTAAAGAAATATAGCCTTGAAAACTCAAAGATAAATCACACTCCTATGGGAACTTCAACTAGATTAGATGAAGATTCCATAGGAACAAGTGTTGATCAAACAAAATATAGAGGCAAGATTGGTTCACTTTTGTATCTGACTGCTAGTCGTCCAGACATAGCTTTTAGTGTTGGTTTGTGTGCTAGATTTCAAGCTAATTCCAAGGAATCTCATCTAACTGCCGTGAAGAGAATTCTTAGATATCTTAAAGGAACAAATGATCTTGGACTTTTCTATCCAAGAAGTGATACATTTGAGTTAAGAGGATATGCTGATGCTGATTATGATGGGGATCTTGTAAATATGAAAAGCACCTCAGGTATGGTTCAATTTCTTAGTCATAGTTTAGTTTCTTGGAGCACCAAGAAACAAAACACAGTTTCTTTATCCACTGCTGAAGCAGAATATGTAGTTGCTGCTGCATGTTGCTCTCAAATGCTTTGGATAAAACAACAACTTTGTGACTATGGAATAATCTTTAATTGTGTTCCTATTTATTGTGATAATACTAATGCCATTAGTATTTCAAAAGATCCAATGCATCATTCCAGAGTTAAGCATATACATATCAGACATCACTTGCTAAAAGAAAATGTGGAAAAAGGTTTGATTAAACTTGAGTTTTGTCCAACTAAAAATCAGATTGTTGATATACTAACTAAGCCTCTACAAAGAGATAGATATGAAAAATTAAGGCTTGAGTTAGGTTTAATAAAACTTAAGTAATTGTTCCTATTCCAATCCCCCATGTCGGAGTTGATTTGTCTTACTCTATGTGATATTAAGTGACTTTGATTGATTGCCTAAGACCATTGCAAATTAAGATGTTAAAAACATGAACATGGATTCAAAGGAATAAAACAACTCACAAATGTCACATAATACTCCCCTCATTGTTCCTAAGTTAAAGAAACATGCATGATATGAAGAATGTTGATGTTAAACATAAGTTGTTCCTATAGCACAAGTTCCTTAGAGTTTATTTTCTTTCCAAAAATTAAAAAGTCCATAAAAATCAAAAAATCCGAAAATCCCAAAAATATAGGAATCAGATTTAATCAAGTCATGATTCTCTTTTTATTTTTATCTTTTATTTTTGTCTTTATCCTTTTAATTTTCACGCGTGTAACTCTTTATTTACTGTTACATGCATCTTCTTCTTTCTTCCATCCCAAACCGTGTTTCTTAATCGCTTCACCTTCACCATTATTCATCTCCTTCACACCACTTCGCACGCCATAAAACCACGAATTCTTTTCACCAAATGGCAAAAACATCACTCAATTCACCTTTTCCAAAAACAAAATCTCTCAAAAACTCTCAAATGGAAAACCCCTCTTCTCCATCCAAAACCCTAGAAATCGAAAAATCTCAAGAAACAACAATGGAGGTAGAAGAGCAACAATTGGAGTCACCTAGGAGAAGTGTGAGAAGAAGAAAACTAATTGGGGAAGATGATAAAGAAGAATCCCCGGAACAAGTTGAGGGGGAAGAAGAAGCTACACCTGTTCCTTCCAAAGGAACTGTTGCTTCTTCCTCCAAGTCACGAGTGGAAAGAAGTGATTCAAGGTATGTCTTAGGATTTTGTGTTGATTTGGAGTGGGCCAAGAAAGTAAGATTCAATGAATTAACCGACATACTAAAGGAACAGGGTATGGAATACCTGTTTGAAACCGCATTTAACAATACCTTAGTTCCTTTAGCTATGGATGAATTTTGTGCAAACTTCATCAACACTGATGGAGTATGTACTACTGAAGTTAGGGGGAAGAAAATAAAATTTTCCCAAGAAACTTTAGCAAAAATATGGGAAGTTCCTTGCAAAGGAACTGATCTGTATTTTAAGAGGAAAGGAACTGTCACCTTTCCCAATTTCTCCCAAGATGAAATTTTTGAATCTTTTGGGGGAACTGCTGGCCAAAACAAATTAAATCACAATCTTCTTTCTCCCGTCCACAAAATTCTGTTTAATCTTGTTCGGAGAGCACTCATTCCTTGAACTGAGAAGAGGAATGAGGTGGGTCTCTTAGATATGTGTTACATGTTTTGCCTTGATCACCACATTCAAATAAACTTTCCTTGTCTCTTTATCCAACATTTCACGCATTGCATTGAAAATCATTGTGTTGTTGGCTATGGTGCAAGACTACTGGTTGGCCTACCTTGGGAATAGAACAAGGAAATATTCTCAATGAAAAGACTTTGTATGGTTTGGATCTCTCCGTGCAAGAGGGAGGGTTAACTCAAGTGAGGATTGCTCCTAGTTCCTCTCACAAGAGAAAACTGCCCAGGGCAGTGGAAGAGGAACCAGTGAAAGTCATACTAGAGAAACAAGTTCCTGCCCCCACGGAACCAAAGGAATAGAAACCCAAGAGGCGCAAGACTGTTGCTAAAAAGCCTTCCCCTCCAGTTCCTAAAAGAGGTAGACAAAGCACTAGATTGAAAATTGCTCAAACTGTTCATGTTCCTTCAAATAAGGACTCTCCTTTAGTCCTATCTGATGCATAGGAACAAGAGCACAACTCACCTAAGGAACCAACTCCTCCACCCTCACCTCAAGTACCAGTAACCCTCACCAACATCTCTTCCATCTCTCCCTCATCCTTCTATGTTCCTTCCAGCTTTGAACAGTTGAAGGTTGAGATGAATGAACCAAATCCTTTCTCCTCTACATCTACTGACCTTCCACCACAACCATCTTTTCTTCCTTCCATTTACACCACCTCACCATCTGTTTCTCTCCCAGGAACAGCTGGTCCTTCACAAGAAAACACCCCAGTTCCTCCACCTAAACCATCTTCTGCCTCTGGTTCTAAGGGAAAGGAACAAGTTTCTTTAGATGAATTTGGTTGGGTTAACGAAGTATGTCTCCCTGCTCAACATATGATTAAGTTCTACAATCACCTTCACTGGACTTTAGATGCTAAAACTGATAAAATGATGGGTTTAATGAAAGTCCTTAGTGATAACGTGATTGAACAACAAATGAACATGGGGATGATGGTCCAAGCCATTAACAGTTTGAAGCAGCATCTTGATGGGCAACATGGAGAGGTGATGAAGAAGTTGGAAGAAGTGGTTGAGGAAGATGTAGTTGAGGAACACCATTCCCCTTCCCTTCCTAATGTCTAGTTCTTGTTTCTTTTCAAGGAACAAGACTTCTTAGCTTTTGTTTCTTTTCTTTTCTACTTTTTCTCTTTTTGTACTTTAATGGAACAAGTGCTATAAATAGATGACTTTTGCTATATTTGTCTTCGTTTGTGATTTGTGTGCATAATTTCTTACTTGGAATGGCTAGTATTATGTGATGTTTGAGCTAGTCTAACCTTTGAAATTCCTAACTTAACCATTTTTTGGTGCTTGTTAATGGTCTCAAGGCATTGTACATATCAGTCATCCTGAAATCACCAAGAGTTTGATCTTTTTGACGATGACAAAGGGGGAAAAGATAAGGAACAAACTAAGTTGAAAATGGAAAAATTGAAAAAATTGAAAATCATGAAAAAATGAAAAATTTAAATCCTTAATCTGCCTTAATTAAATTATATAAATTATTATTTTATCTTTTTATCTCTTTCATTCTCTTATGTTATTTGTTGTTTTCCTTAGTTTATAACTTTGTTGTCATCATCAAAAAGGGGGAAATTGTTGAACCTTAGTTTTGGTGATGACAAAGGAACAAAGATGCAAACTAATTATTGGACTAACAAGTTGTTTAAGTGAGTGAATTTCAAGGTATCAATGAAAGGAACAAAGAGAATACTAAGTCAAAGAAGAAATCAAGTTTGGATTTTAAAGACTAAGTAAAGATGTTTCAAGATTTGGTACTGGAGCAGCATTGGAGCAAGAAGACTAAAGCGAGGCTTTTTGTTTCTAGTTCCATTGTAAAGGAACGAGTAAGAATGGTAAGGAACTATGGCAATTTAGAATGAGAATAAGCATTTGTTCCTTTGTAAGGAACAGACGAACTGGCGCTGAACTAATAAGTTCAAGCAATTAACTATTAAAAGGAACTAGACTTAGGATGAAGCATTACAACGGTTCATTTATGTCAGTTGAGTAAATTATGCCTAGATTCTAGTTAACCGTTTTTATTTAAGGAAAAATCTAATTTTAAGGAAAAGATTTTATTTTTCTAAAGATAATAAAAATTATTTTCGGTTTTTATGGAAATATTTTAAAGATAATATTTTTGGTAAAAGGATTCACTAGTGGAAAAAACATCAAGTGCTTCGGTTAAAAACCGTACAACTGCTCCGTATTTGACCCGTAGCATACACCATACGAGCACTTGAGTATTTATCAAGTGCTCCGGTTGTCAACCGGAGCACTTAGATTTACAAGTGCTCTAGTTGTCTAAAAAACCGAAGCACTTGTGAATTTTTTATGTTCAAAATACTTCAAGTGCTCCAGTTGGTAAGGGAAAACCGGAGCACTTGTGAATCAAGTGCTCCGGTTTTTTCCTAAGAACCGGAGCACTTGAACTATTTTTTTTTAAAAAAAAATTGTACAGCAATCCACCTCGTTGCAGTGGCACACTAACCACACCCCATGATTTCATATTCTATGCAGCACATCAACCTAAAGCATGCTACCTCATTCCCCTCACTTTTCACCACCACACTTCCTCATGTCCATCCCTTCAACCACCACGCACATACCTCCCCGTGCACTTCCCATTTAACACCATAATATACATTCATAATTGATTTTCTGCTGCATAGAAACTAAACACTTGCTCCATTGAGAGGTTTTTCAAATACCACTTCTATCAACATCATATTCAGTTCATAACTATGTTTCTCGAAACACTAAGTCCTAAAGTAATAGATTATCATTATATAGCTAGATAAAACCTACAACCATTCAGTTTAAACTAAACCCAAGCAAGCTACAACGATGTATTTAAACAACCACTAGTAGAGAGAAATGGAAAGAGAGTGAAGAGGAAGGGGAGAGGAGTTAGAAGTGAAGGTGGGGGCTCAGCTCACCAGCAGTTAGAAGTGTGCATGTGTTATCAAAGACAATGGCACTTGACTCCTTTTTTAGTCCACATTTAGTTCAACTGGAGAAAACATAATTTAATCTAGCTTATCCAGCCAGACGACAATCACAGTTATAACCAGCAAAGATTTGAACTGGTAGAGAACACCCCAAAATCATCAGTACATAGAATAAGCAAATGCTTCTTATTGTATAAATCAGCTAACAGATAAACAAATTTATCAGAGGATAGATTGCTGATATCTTTTTCAAGTGTATGCTTACTGAAACTATAGACTAACTCTTGACATTTTTGAATTATATATACAGCTAGAAAGGAGCCAAACCAAAATGATGAACATCGATGGAGGAAATTGTATTAGTTCTGATGTTTGATGTCAAACATATCTCAACCTGTAAAGATAGAAATGATTCAAGATCAAAAATGGGCACAACCGCTTTTAACATCTGTAAACATTGATAAGCCATAAAAAAGCATAACAAAGCCAAAGTTTATCTACTGAATTACTCTAAATGCCTAACAGTATACATATTGCTATAGTCTGTCATACATTAAAATCAGTAAGCAAATATTGTGGTGGAGGCTCCAAAGAGACCTAAGATGGCTAACATGTTAGCCACTTAGCCTCACTCTTTATCTAATAAGCGAAAATTGTAGTAGTATGACGAGAGTTCACTTGGCGAGAATGAAAAAAAGAGGGGTGAGCATTGAAATTATTTTAGCAAGAGTCAATGTCTAGGGATGGAGACAGGAAAACCAAGCACAGAGGTCCACACCACAAATAACTCCTCTTACCAATTCTAGCATAAGATATAAAAGCAACATCAGCCAAAAGTTTAGAGCAGGAGCAATATCCTATCAGTGTAAATAGAATGACAGGAGGTCAAAACTCGTGTCTAATGTGAGCATCCAGAAAGAAAAAGTATTGAAAGACCATTGTGGGATGGTTTTGTCAGTTGAAAATAGATTATGCATCGGAGAACGACGACTCACACCACTGTCTTAAAACATGTTCGATAAATTATTTGCAAAACTCTATCCTACTTCACGCCTCATCAATAAAAACACCATATGGCACTAATCGCAACACCCCATTGCCTAACCAAGAAACGATGGGAACTGATTCAACGCTACACTATCTAAGCAACTGCAACTACTAATACATCGCATAAACTTACGCAACCCTACTCAAGCGATGCACGCACACAACTCATCCAAGTAGCACGAGTGTCATAGATCATACACCAACAATAAAAGTGCATAGCACAACACCAGGTCACAACAGCAGCTAAACTAGAAGAACTCTGAATAATAGCAGTGGTAAAATAGCAATAATAATAAGCGCAGGAAACTACAACTGTGTAACCAACGCCATCCACACCAATACATAACATGGTCGAACATAAGATATATATACATAGTAAAACACATAAAATCACTACCCTACTCAACCTAACATGAATATATACCCTTTCTCTAAAACTCATAATATAAAGCTAAGTTACCTTGTGATACTCAAAGTAGAAGGAGCAATCTCTAAGTCTCACTCACCGCCGACCATTGTCTCCTTAGATCCCAATCCAAGCCGCAAGACGATAGCCCAAGTAACAAAAACATCATAGAACAGTTTGAACAGGGTACAACAAGAAGGAATAAGATTGGATAGCTTAGACAACACAAAAGTCGCCAAATTAGGCAAATAAATAAACTTAATCAGCAATCAAATAGCATGTTTCAAGCATCAAATGATACAAACTAACCATTATAACTCAAACATCAAAACAGCAATAATAGCATTATTTTCACTAATATATCTCCCTCGATCAAAAACTACAAAGAACAATAAGATTAAAATCTAAGGCTCGAAACTTGTTACACGAGTTTAATTCGAAGACGAGGGTCACTTCTAATATATTTATCTATAATTTCTGCTACTATTGATAACAATTAACAGATTAGAATCACTTCAATTAATCTAGCACTTATGAGAAGCAATATATAAATATATACTGAAATACAATGCACCAAACATACTAAGTTTACTTTTGACCCTAAGAAGTGAATTCATGCTGTTTGCCAGGTAAATATTATGTAGTAGTTTCAGCATCATCCAATATTGCAAGAAACGATATGAAACTGCAATCATTTTGTAATACTTTTTTTTTTCAATACATGGGTGTAATTTTATCCTACACAACTTAGAAAAAAAAGGACACAATTCATGCCATCATAATAGTTCAATAATTCCAACAATTCATTCTTTTTTTTTCCAGGTACAAGCAAACTAACAAACCTCAACTCTGATTTAAAATTCAAGGACCAAGAACAAGTTAAACTTTAAATGAATTCATGAAATAGACATAATAATAATAAAGGAAAAGGTAGAGTTTTATTAAGAATAAAAGAATGAAAGAGATAAAAGGAATGGAAGAGATGCAAAACATCCATTGATTAGTGAGCAGAGAAAGCAGCGGAATCAATCTAGATGTTCCAGAACCGGTCTGGGTATGCGTGCATGAACTCATGAAGCAAAACAAATACCCGAGCTGCTTCGTTCCTGAATTTGATCTACAAATATCACACTTCCAAGAATCACTCCCATAATCTTGACAGCCCCTGTTACGACTCAAAATTTTCAAGCAGAGGAATTAAGTTATGATACATTTATATTGATATACAAATGTAAAACTCAAGGTAAAAATTCATACATAAATGCAAGTTTTTAGTAATATGGAACAACAGCAACGGCAGACAACTCACAGGTGGTCTATGCCTTTGATAATACATATAACTCGTCAGCCTCTTAGCACATGTGTTTGCATCCATGACAATAATAGCAGCCAACTATTTCTGAGTATCTCTGGGAAACTGTTGTGGAGGCAAACACTGCAGCATATGCCTATGTGAGGAGGGAATCAACAGAGGAGTCTGATTCTGCTGTTGATTTTGTGTTAAATGCTGCTGAAACAACTTCTAAGCTACCGCATAATCATAACTTTGCAACTGCATAGAGACTTGACCAGATAATAGCTGCTGATGCAACTGCGCCGGGACCTGACCAGGTGAAAGTTGCTCCTGCTGCAGAGTATAGGCACATATTCATGAATAGAATGACTAGGTTGGAAATAAAAAAAAATAACTTCAGATAACGAAATTACAATATTAAGATCATTTGATTCATGAATAGAAGGACTCGTTTTGAAATTTGCATGCTCTATGTTCTGTAAGCTGCCCCCAAATACATCCAAATTGGTTATTTTAAAACGTATGAACCATTTGATTCAATTCCTTCCATAACATTCAAAAATCACGACTTATACATTTGCAAAAAGTAAAAGTTCAACTTAAAATTGTCGCCCATGGAGTTGGTGAAAAAATCGTAACTAGTTAGCGGGAATGTGGGATCATGTTAGCCGAATTCATCTCATTTTGACAAATACTTCCGTGAAATCAATAGTATACTCAACCGTCCACACTTACCTCTCATTCCAAACAGGTACTATGGCTATTAACTTAAGCATCAAGCGACAAAGTGTCAATTAAGACATATTTCACAAAACGATACCTTTAAAAAGGTGGAGAATAACTGCAACTGCCTCTTTGCGACTAAACTCACTTGCTTTATTAGTATATGATGGATTTCAACTCTATTATCCAAACTAAGACTTACCAATCTAAACACAATCTTCTGCCTCTCTAAGCTCTCTACAGACTCGTCCTCAAAGGCTCAAAATTAGCAACCCGTCGTCGAACATGACCCCCACTATCCAAGTTCAAAGAAGGAGTATACATAAACAGATCACTTTTATGAACCTTGACACTCATGTAATAATCCAGGGCCCTCATTACCTTCTTAATTTGTTGTATAAGCTCCCTAGTTGGAGCAAGGAAAAGAGTTATGCATTCCATATTTGCATAATTCAGCTGCTTCAAGCTCCTACATCTAGTTCATAACAAGCCTTAGAACTTAGAAGGGCATAAGGACATTATCATTAGGATGCAGAATTTCTCTTGAAGACCAAATTTACTCAACTCTTACCTTAATCAGTTTATCATCACCACATTTAAAACACACAGTTGCTTGTTAAGAAAAGAAAAGGTCAGATCATTCACTAAGAAAAGAAGCAATGTTGGAACTGAACACTAAGAAAAGATTCATTATTGAAAAGAAGCTAAACATCAAACTGACTTGAGATTCACCTAAATGCTGCCGGTAATTCCCTCGAAATGCAACCCTAGATTTGACCAAAACTTTTACAAAATTCAGATTTTCCTCACAATTAAATAAAATTTCTAAAAACTAAGAAACCCATAGATGCTCACCTATTCCGAGCCCTAGAATCAAGAAGCCACAAATCAATTAAGGGCTTTCAAGCTTGTTGAATTGAAACCCTAAAATTGGATTAGAAGATTGCTAAAAACATTATGAATCGCATAATAAAGGCAATATCATATTTTTTTGTTCAATTTGGCCAACAATAATAATCAAGCCCTAAAATTTAGTAGAGGGCTACTACTGCTCCAAATTGAACTCTGAATTGATCGAACTCGCGGATCTAGGACCGGAGGACAGCATCGAGCGAGAGAGATTGAGAGTGATAGAGGGAAAGAGAGAGAAAGGAAACCAATTTGATGGAAAGAGAGAAAGAGAGAGAGAGAGAGCGGTTTTTTTTGTTTTTTTTTAGGGGTGAAAGAGAGAAAGGCGAACAGAGCGGCAAGAGAAAAATCAAAATGGGGGGAGCAGTAATTAGAATCGAGGAGAGAGTGGGAGCGAGTGAAAATAAAATAAAAAAGTAGGAGTGACAAGTGCTCCGGTCAAACGGAGCATTTGTCAATTTTTAAATTAAAAAAATTGAAGGTACACACCAAGTGCTACGTTTGTCAAACAACCAAAGCACTTGACAAGTAGCACAAGAGTTTTTTTCCACTAGTGATTTTATTTTGGTATTAATAAGTAAAAAGTTTTTAATTAAATCAAATTTTCGAATTAAGGCTTAAAGTAGTTGCTAAAATTAAGGAGCAGTAACTTAATTCTCTCCCACGTTTAACAGTGATCATGGAGATCATGGGATGATTGAGGAACGTGTTCCTCCGGGTAAGAACATCATGGGATAATGGTTCTACCACTAATACATGTTTTAATCCCACGTTCTAAGTTATTACCACTATAAATACTAATGTCTAATTAAGTTCCAATTTGTGTCTGACCAAGTGATTTAGTGAGTTTAACTAAGTAAAGTGTCAGTGCCTTCATTCTCTCATAAAAGCCATTTGTTCTTTGCCTTCTTACTCTAAATTCCACTAAGTTTAATTGATCAATTGTATTTTGGTTTTTGGGGTAAGGGGACTTTGAGTGATGTTCTGTAAGAGAGAAGCTTTGAGTAAAGCGAGTTAAAGTGAGAAAACTTCAAGTGAAGTTGTGAGGAACAATTGTTAAGGGAACAGTTGTTCAGAAACTTGAGTTTAGGAACTCAAGGTGTGGCCCGTGAGTAGAATTAGGTTGTAACAAAGTTGTTTGGCCTAATTAGTGAAAGAGTTGAGTTTAAAATCCCTAGTGGTCGATGTTGTTTCTTCTTGTTGGGCCCAAGAAGTTTTTCCTCGTAAAAATCCATTGTGTTCCTTTAGCTTGTTTCTTTGTACAAGTTTAGAATTCCACAAAAAGTTACGTTTATTTCTACACATACAATTCACACCCCTCTTGTATTGTTCCTAGTGAAATAACAAAGCTATTATAGACATGAAATCCCCGTCAAAGATAAAGGAAGTTCAACGATTGATGGGCTGCTTAGCTGCCCTTGGACGTTTCTTGTCTAAGTCGGGCGACAACTGCCATCACTTTTTCACTACTATAAAAAAGAAGGCCAAGTTTGAGTGGACAGCAGAAGTTGAGCAAGCACTTCAGCAAGTCAAAGATCACCTTCGTCAGCTCTCTAGATTGGTCAGTCCAGCCGAGGGAGAAAAACTGTTTGTATACTTGGTTGTGTCCACTCAGGCTGTGAGTGTTGTTCTACTGGCTGAAAGAGAATTTGTGCAAGTCCCAATATACTTCGTCAGTAATGTGCTCAAGGACGCGGAAAATAGGTATACTCCGGTCGAGAAGTTTGGGCTGGCACTCGTCATGGCCAGCAAAAAGTTAAGGCCCTGTTTCTTGGCTCACAGTATACTCGTCTACACTTACCAACCCTTGAAGCAAGTTTTGCAAAAGATGGAAGTCGCCGGACGAATGCTAAAATGGGCTGTTGAGCTTAACATGTTCGATATATCATTTGAACCAAGGAAAGCCATTAAGGAGCAAGATTTGGCAGATTTTATAGTTGAGCTTACTCGGCCAACTATAGAACCAATACTTGATCCAGCTGAAGGGAGGAAGCATTGGACGCCCATGGTTGATGGATCGTCCGCTGTCAACGGATGTGGGGCGGGAATCATTTGTCAGTCTCCATAAGGATATATGTTTGAATATGCGCTAAGGTTCCAATTCCAAGCGTCCAACAATGAAGCTGAATATGAAGCACTTCTAGCTGGGATCAAAATGTGTAAGGCGGCTGGAGCTATAGAGATTGAGGCCAAATCGGACTCTCTCTTGGTTGTCAGCCAAGTCAAAGGGGACTTCGAATGTAAAGAAGCATCAATGGGCAAATATATGCGTCTAATCAAGGATGAGATTGAGCCTTTGAAACGATTTGTTCTCGACCAAGTACCAAGGTCAAAAAATCATCAAGCAGACGCTCTCTCAAAATTGGCCAGCTCGACTGAAGGTGATGCGCCAAGAATAGTGTTTTGGGAAGTTAAACCAAAAAAGAGCATTGACCAAGAACAAATCATGTTTCTTAGTCGAGGGGCAGTTTGGATGGATCCTATAATAGAATACAAGAAGATAGGACGGCTGCCTTCAGACCCTATAGAGGCTAAGTATGTGAAGGCTCGAGACAAATGGTTTGAGCTATGGGATGAGACCCTTTACAAGAAGTCATTCAATCGTCCTTTTCTCAAGTGCATCACCAGGGATGACGGTCTAGAGAATCTGAAGGAACTCCATGAAACAGCTTGTGCATCCCATATTGGGGGAAGACCATTGGGAGAAAAGGCTTTAAGAACGGGGTATTACTGGCCTACCTTAAAAGAGGATGCTCTTGTCTACGCAAAGAAGTGCGAAAATTGTCAGAAGCACGGATATCTGCATCAGAAGCCGTCAAATTACTTAACTCCTATTTTGTTCCCCCCTGCCTTTTGCCAAATGGGGCATGGATATCCTGGGACCTTCCCTGTGGCCACTGGGTAAAAAAATTTTGTAATTGTAGCAGTGGACTACTTCACTAAATGGATAGAGACTGAAGCCATGCTGGGTATAACAACGAATGACGTCAAAGGCTTTATTTGGAAGAGCATTATAACTCGTTTTGGCATGCCGCATTCCATCGTCTTTGATAATGGTCCACAGTTTGAAACGCCTAAGCTGAAAGATTGGTTGGCAAAAAGAGAAATCAAAGCCCACTTCGCTGGAATCGCCCACCCACAAGCCAATGAGCAAGTAGAGTCCTTCAACAAGATTCTATCCAATGGAATCAAAAGAAAGTTGGATAATGCTATAGGACAATGGGTTGAAGAGCTACAGTTGGTGTTATGGTCCATCAGAACCACCGTCAAAAACTCTACAGGGGAGACACCCTTCATGTTAGTATATGGAACTGAAGCCGTCTTTCCCATTGAGATTGAAGAACCCACCCTGTGAGTCATGTTGTACAGGGAAGATGCCAACTGGGCTGCATTGCGCACGGCTTTGGATCAAGTACCAGAAGTCAGGGGCAATGATTTGCTAAGAATGCAATTGTACAAGCTGCGAATGGCTCGAGACTTTAACAAGAGAGTCGCTAGACAACCACTCAAGGTAGGGGACCTGGTTCTAAGGAAGATGGAGGCACTTGGATGAGCTGAGGAGCTGGGGAAGCTAACACCAAATTGGGAAGGACCGTATCTGATTGTCCAAGAGATGCGAAGCGGGACCTTTCGTCTCGAAAATATGGATGGACGACCAATACAGCGCACTTGGAACTCAGACACTTTGAAGAAGTACCACGTCTAACTCCTTTAATCGCCAGAAAAAACAGCAAGTAGTTCGTAATCACTCAAGGGAAAAAGAATTGTAAACCTGTATCTTGACATTTAGTCAAGCAAAATTCATATAATGCAACTTCTACTTCCTTCTTATCTTTGTTTATTTTTTACCAAGTTGATTCACTTTGAGGCATTTAACCAGTTAGCAGTCTAAAAGTGACAGCAACTTGGACAAAATTACAAAGAACAATAGAGCGTCAAAAATGCTCACTTCTCTGACGAACATCACTCCCTCAAATAGACCGACTAAAGTGTAATAAACCTAAAGGTTAGATCACATATATGGTCAACAAATTGAATAAAATCTCTCGTAAGAGAAACGTCAAGGTCTCAAAGAGAAAGCTGACCTGAAGTAATTAACCCTTAGTAAAGGAATCTTACTTTCGAATACACGTACAGCTAAGTAGTAAAGACCCTAGTAAGGGTCTGCTACTTCAAGATGAGTGTTGCTCCCTCAAGAAAGCCAGCCAAAACATGGTTCGCCCATATATCTAAAACTCGTCCTAAGCAATTTTAGCAGGCTCGGCCAATGTTAGCCGCTTTCCTTCTTGTTCCATGGCTCGTCTATAATACACGGTTGAGCTAAGCCCAAGAAGGGGGGGATAAGGCTAAAAAAAACATGAAACTTTTCGGACGAGACAAGTTTGTAGGACGAACTACAGTTATACTTGGCCTCGATTGAAGTCAAAGGTCGTCCAAAGACCAGGACGAACTAGACAATAAAAGCATTAGTAATGGATCGCTACTTCAAGACAAGGGTTGCCTCATCAACGAAGCCGGCTAAAGCATGGCTCATCCATAAACCACAACATTTAGGTCGTCCACAAAAAATTAAGCCCATCCTAAACAAACGAGTTTAGGTTTGCTCGGCTAATACTGGTCGTTTTCCTTCTTGGGGCAAGGCTCGTCCAAGTTTGCATACCGTCCAAAAGTCAGGACGAGTCTCAGTTTATACTTGGTTACATTTTGGAAAGGTTTACCGTCCAAAGACAAGGATGATACTATCCTTAACCAAGTTTGCTAACCGTCCAAAAGTCAGGACGAGTCTCATTTTATACTTGGCTACATGTTGGAATGTTTTACGATCGTCCAAAGACAAGGATGATACTTTTTCCTTAACCAAGTTTGCAGACCGTCCAAATGTCAGGACGAGTCTAATTTTATACTTGGCTCCATTGTGGAAAGCCTAACGTCCAAAAATAAGGATGAAACTCACCCTTTCCTTCACAAAGCTTAAAGTCCGCTCAAAGGTCAGGACAAGTCTCATCTGTACTTGATAATTTGCGGAATGTTGGAAGACCGTCTAAAGACAAGGACGTCCAAAAAGAGATGGACGAGTCTTAGTTATACTTGATGAAAATTTAAATGCAATAAAAGAAAGGACAAGCATTGGCAAAAGATCATTTCATTATATACTTTGGCAAACAACTTACAACTTAGTATAAAACTAAAAAGAGGAGATAAAGCTACGATGGCAAACAAGCCAATAAACTTAGAAAAATAAGCCTAAGGCTGGGCATCTCCTTCAGCAGGAGTTTCTTCCTGGACCACAGCCTCGTCCTCCGAGTCTAAGAATTCCGGAGGCTCTTCAGCACATACCATGGCACGGTGAACGCTCTGTTGAAATTCCAGACGCCGAACAAAGCTAGGGACCTCACTAGGCTCGACCAGCATCTCAAAAGCCTTGACGGCCCAGTCTTTGGACGTCTCAATGACTTGATTCAAGCCTTCTTTAGCGTCATCCAAGGCTTGGGCCGCTTCCTTTTGCAGACGGGCATTCTTCGCCCTTAGGAGGATATTTTCCCTCCTCAGTTGGACAGCGGCCAATATAGATGTATCTCTTTCGCCCTTCAACTCAGCTGAGATGGTATTCAAGGCTAATTTCAATTTGTCTTGGTCCTTGTACAGCTGGTTGATAGCAACAAGATAGTTCTTGTTGTTGGACTCAAGATCTGTTGTTCTCTTCTCCTGGGCTTCCCTTGATTGGCGGTGGAGAGTGTTAGCCATTTCAATGTCGTGTATGGCCTTGTCACCGACCGTCGTAGCCAGGTGGACGAGTTGCTTATTTTCTTTCCTAAGCTCCCTCGCCCACTCCTCAGTCAATATACTGCGAGCCAGAAGCGGGAACAACGAAAACAAAGCAAGTCATTAGACGAATTATAAAAGAAAAAATTTGTACAAGTATAAAACAACAACGGCAACAAATTATACCTCAGCAGCAAGTTGTGACATGTAGCCCACATGTCCAGTTGATGCTCCCCTCAACCCTTTTATATAGGATTCAGGATAACATTTGAACAGCTTCTGCTTGAGCCGATCTCGCTCAACTTTTGACATTTTGGCAGAAGCGGCAGACAACTCCTCGTCCGAGTCTATTGTGGGAGCAGCTGTGGGTAAAGCTGGTCCTTTGCCCTTATCTGAAAGAGGGGGGGAGTCAGTTCTCTTGATGGGAATGACTATGGCTTGTCTGTTGGACGAACTCATGGACCGTCCGCTGACCCGCACCATCCTAACTCTATTTGGATTATATGACTCACCCGACGATAAGGATGTCGTCCTAACGGATAGCGGCATCTGTGAGACCAGCTTCGTCACCGAACCGCTGAAGCCCGGGAAGTTGTCAGTAGCCGTCTCCGACTCTGGAATAACCAGAGCCCAAGCCGAGTCTGGTATCATTTCAGTTGGATCAGCAGGCAATACATCCAACTGACTTACAGGAGCGGAGCCTTTCTCCTCCACAGCCGGGGAAGCAGTGGACGGCTCCTCCTTCAGGACCTTGTCCTTGGAGGAGGCATGGTTTTCTCTCCAACTCCCTTGCCAGATGGAGTAGTATTCTCCGTCTTCTTCCAGGTAAAGCCCTTAGTCTTTTTGGCTGGAGGCTGATCCCAGACGAGAATGATACAAAGCAGGAAGTCGTCCAAAATTGGACGGACCAGAATGATTTCCGTCCAAGGATTGGATGCCAATCTGGACGAACCCGAATGGTCCTCGTCCAGGACCATTCAGCATCTCAGACGAGAAGGGCCTAAAGAAGGTGGTCGTCCTAGCTTGGACGTTTTCCTTCTTCGGGTGATTTTCGTCCAAGGATTGGAAGCTAATCTGGACGAGCCCGAATGGTCCTCATCCAATTCCATTCAGCATTGTTCAGACGAGAAGGGCCCAAAGAAGGTGGTCGTCCAAGCTTGGACGCTTTCCTTCTTCGGGTGATTCTCGTCCAAGGATTGGAAGCCAATCTGGACGAATGGTCCTCGTCCAGGGCCATTCAGCATTGTTAAAACGAGAAGGACCCAAAGAATATGGTCGTCCAAGCATGGACGCTTTCCTTCTTCGGGCGATCTTCGTCCAAAGGGGGGAAATCAATTAAGACGAATCTAAATGGTCCTCGTCCATGGCCATTCAGCATCTCAGACCAGAAAGGCCCAAAGAAGGTGGCCGTCCAAGTATGGACGCCTTCCTTATTCCGGTGATTTTCGTCCAAGGATTTGAAATCAGTATTTAACGAGCCAGAACGATCCTCGTCCCAAAAAAAAAATTATTTACCAGGGTTTCCGCCCTTTTCTCAGCACTACTTTTGGCGAACTCCTTCCATTAGTTATCAGTAAACTTAAACATACTGATATCTCCCGTCCAAGAATGTTTGAGAAGTGCTATGGCTGAGTCTGCAAAAATGAAAAAAAAAGGGTTAGTCCGATACGGACTATGGACGAGGCCTTTTACTTGAAGTTTTGAATGTATACCTCTATCATTGGCCAACCTCAAGCCGGCGGCGACCAAGAAGTCATCACTATAAAACATCTCTTTAAAGGGTATCCAGTTAGCTGGCCCTTTAAAGGATGTCTGGTCGAGCCTGGAATACTCCTTTATTCTAAAGTACTCCACCACCTCTTCGTCATACTAGTCCTCCAACTCCAACCACGATTGTTTTCGCCCAGTATTTGTGACGGCTCGATTATAGAAACGGTAGCTCTTAGTGGCGGTCGTTGGCTGCTCGTAGGAAGATGAAGTCGGCCTTCCACTCGTGCATCTTCGACGGCTTGCCCCAAGCAGTGAGAAAGTCGGGGCGGTTGCGGATGCTGAGCCACGTTCCGTCCATAGCCCCTAGAACCTTAGCCGAATAATGAATATGGGTGAAGGCCTGGAGAGAAATAGCCAGGCCGCGTAGCTCGCAGACGGCTATGAAGGTCAGCACATTGTGCCAGGCATTAGGCGCCAACTGATTATGGCCGACGTTGTAATACCTTAGCACCTGCTCTATAAAGTCATGGAGGGGGAACCTCAAACCCGCGTCCAAGGCTAACTTGTAAACGGCGAAGTGGTTCGTGGAAGCGCTCAGAATCGTGGCATCCTTATTCGGTATGACGAAAGAGAAGCCCGGCATGGGCATATAAGTGGACAAATAACTAGGGTCAGGTCCTATCTTCTCTAACCATTTACGATTAACCAAGATAAATGCGGGGCCAGAAAGCGGACCTAAGCGTCTCCTAATGTCAGACGAGGTAGTGGAGGGTTCGTCCGACTCTTCGGCAGCGCCGGATTCACTCCCATTATTGTCCTCACCGGCTTCCTCCATATTGACGTCCCTGCCAGAAGGACTGGCCTCAGGGTTTATTTGAGGATCTTCAAAACTGCGGTCAGGGGAAGGGGGCCTGCCAAAAGGTTGAGCACTTTGGACCCCCCTCGTCTCATCTGGAACTCGTCCAGTAGATTCCTCCATTTCGGAACTATTTAATGGGAGTATTACCCTTCGTCTTAGACGGGCCGTTTGCTTGACGCGCGCCAGATTACCTTGCACAGGTAAAGACTGGGTCGTCTGACTTTTTCGGCTAAAACCATAAAAAAAAATATACTCGGCCAGAAGAAGCCCAACTCTAGAATGTCCCGAAGAAGAAGTACTCTCGGTTCTAGGGTCAAGACAAGCTATTGGTCTGCTAGGATTATTTGATGAAGAAGATTCCATTTTATTGATTTTCTAAGAACAAATAAAGAATAAAGGAAAGTAAAAAAGAAGAAAGAAAAGATACCTGACGAAACGCTTGGACGATTCGGTGAAGAAGACTGAGATTGAACGATCACTCTCTCTCTCTAGAAAAAATACAGAGCTTCTCTCTCTAGAAAAATTCTCTCAAGGTGTGAAATGATTAAATGAAGACACACCAAACATATATATAGGAGGGTAAAAACACCCGCTGAGCCGGTTAAGAATGACCGGAAAAGCTTAAAACGGTCGACTATGACCGGTAAAGCCCAGAAAAGGGCGCGGCTTTGCCTCTTTTTTGAATTTGATTTAACCACCTCGGGTAAAAGGATCTTAACCGTCAGATAGGCCAACTGTAAAAACCCTTTTAGGGGCAAATGTTGTAGCCTAAAATATCTACGGCTCCTTTAAAGGCACTTGGGTCCATCCGGGCCGTACACGTGTCCTCTCAGAATAAATAAAGGAAAAAAGATTTAACCATTGGGTTGTACCCAGTTGGGAGAAAAGACTCACCTTTCTGGCCCAAAGGTTAGTCAGAGCCCAAATCCTTAAAAGTGGCTGCAGGTTATTAGTTGATAAAACCCTCACAAATCCTAGCCTGCCAAGTGTCATGGTTTGATTACCTAGCCAATCAAGTGCCACTATTCTAGGGCAACTTTTAAGGATAGCTGTCATACTACAAACACTACAAATACCCCTGAAATTAGGAGAAAGATCATTTAATGCAAACAGTGTAAACTTACTCTGAAAAAATACTCTCTCACTTTCTCTCTCTATCTCTACTTTTTCCTTCAAACTCCTGATATCTAACTTAAGCTTCGGAGGAGGAACCACCACCCCAACCTCCAGGGTTGGTACCTTTTTGCAGGTTCAGGAACGAAGCTAGGGATAGGACAGGACAGATTAAGACATTGTTGCACAAGTCTCCAAGTGAAGAACATCTAAGGGGAACTAGTTTACTTGTTGGACAAGAAAGATAAACATGTGGCTTACTTATTGGACAAGCAGACTAAACAGAACCATCCAGCCGTAAGATAGGTATCATATACCTTACGAAGATCGCAGTTCTGATATTTAGAAAGATTCACATTATATTATTAAAGAGAATAAGACTCCAAGCGAGATCACGCTCATGGAAATGCAAGATACCATCGCATGTCCGGAGTTCGATCAGATCAACCAGCGACTGGTATACGGAACAAGGAGTTAAGCAAGGGCCAAGATATTTGTGGAAGAACCTGGCCGAAGTTAGTATTGTGTTTTGTAACAATTACACCCAAGAATTTTTGTTTTGCATAATATTCAATGGATTTCTTTGATTTCAGAAGATTGTTACTACTCATTTTCATTGAAATTGAATCAAGTTCAGAGACCAAAGAAGAAAACCTTTTTAAAACAAGAAGACAACGACATAAGGATTTTGCATCAAAAAGTTTGCTGATAATCAAGAGAAGAATTGAGTCTTGAATAAGACCATAGTATAATCGACTAGCACTCCTTCAATTTCATTTTCATTGATTGTTTGATTGTAGGATAGATCTGCCACGGAAATTATAATTTTTGTGATCTGGTTTAAGAAAAATGGGGGGGGTATTCCGCAAGTGAAGAAGAATAGAAGATTGGAAATTATCCTTACATAACTAACATTATTATTTTTTAGATTAATTATTATAATTTCGTTTAAGATGTCAAATCATTAACACCATTAGCAAATCTGCCAGGTTTACTAAGAAAATAAAATTAAGGGTTATCTAAGATAGGGGATGAAAAGGTCAGAGTTATTTGAGAAAATGGCCTAAATGTCAAGCTCATTTGAGACAATTTCCCTTGAAAAAAAAAGTAAAAACTAGAGTAGATTGGAAATATACTAAAGCAAAAGTACAATATTGTAGGCGTATTTTTATTACCTACGCGGAATGAGCGCGTGTTTGATTACTTCATTGAAAAGGTTTTATAGAAAAACGTTTTGAAGTCGCCAATAAGTCTTTAAAGGAAGACTCGTAAACATAATTGGATATTGGGAAATCTTAGGGACAACTTAGAGACTTATATAATGTAGATATCCCCGTCATGACTCCATGAATGCTCAATGAACCAAAGATTGAGTTTGGGGGTGAGGGTACGAATATGATCAGGATTCAAATTCACTCATTCTTGGCGTCTACTTAATATGGTTCATGTTCGAGATTTATGCTATTAAATAACTAAGCAATATGTTAATGCAATCTAAAATTAATCTATAACGGTTTATTAAACAAGCAAACGACTAATTTTTGCTGACATGTTATTTAAGCAATCAAATTACTATAAACCTAATCCAATTGTTCCAATTAGCTGAATTAAGCATTGGAACATTTATTTAGGTCTTTGATTAGTAGAAATAAGCATGTGCGATGATGAAAGCGCTCAAGCATTCAAGCAT
This sequence comes from Beta lomatogona, assembly GCA_947646795.1. Lineage (NCBI taxonomy): Eukaryota > Viridiplantae > Streptophyta > Magnoliopsida > Caryophyllales > Amaranthaceae > Beta > Beta lomatogona. The sequence goes on along the minus strand of CANSNZ010001061.1, from coordinate 1,216,956 downwards.
GCATATGAATAATAATAATGTAAAAGAATCATAAAAAAAGAAGAGATTAGAGAAGAATGTACAAGAAAACGTTAATTCCTTTAACGATCTACATCATGACAAATAAATTGTTAGTAAAAAAGTAATTAGTTGGAATAGACCCTCATGAATTATACCTTTGTCGCCTAGGTCTTGTGAACATCACCCACCAACTCATCTAAGCTGGACAGACCCAGCATCAAACATCACAACTTCTCAAACCAACTATGTAATCCCCCACAATTCGATGAATTTTATAAATATATTTTAAATTATATTTATATATATTTTAGTATTTTAATAATTAAATTCTTAAGTGTTGACTATTTTAAAGGCAAAGGGATTATTTAATGTTTTTAAATAATCAAATATTTTATTTAGACATACTTTGAAAACTATTTAATAGTTTAATTATTTTGAGTTGGAGCGTAAAAGATTTTAAAATGCGGTTTTTCACCTGATACCCCCGAGTTTTCAAAAAATTCACCTCGTACCCCCCATATTTTCAAAATACACGGGGTACCCCTAAGTTTCAAACTAATACACTCAGATACCCTTAATCACTAACGGTGTTCACCGCCGTTAGTCATTAACCCTAATTTTATGTTTTAAACCGTAATTAACCACCTAATGCTAATCCTAATCCTAACCCCTACCTCTAACCCTAACTCCAAACCCAAACCCTAACCCTAACCCTAACCCTAACCCATCCTCCCACCACCCACTCCCCCACCCTCCCACCACCCCACCACCCACTCCCCCACTCTTCCACCACCCCCGACCCCCACCCCCGCCCTCCCCCCAGCCCCCCCCCCCCCCCGTGCCCGGCTCCATCCCCCACCCAGGTTCGGTTCGGTAGGCCCCCCCACCTCTCCCTCACCATCACCCCCCTCGATTTCGAACGCCCCCGCCCTCCCCCCCCCCCGCGCCCCACAAGGCACCATCCCCCTTCCATTTTTGCACCCCACCCCCTCCCCCGCGCCGCCCGCAACCCCCAACCCCTTTATTTTATTCTTCCCTCTATATTTTCGTAATCTTTGTACTCGTGTTTCGCAGAAATTGGAGGAGGGTGGTGCTACGAGGGTGAGGGGAGGGGTGCGAAAATGGAAGGGTGGTGGTGTTGTGGGGAGCGCGGCGGGGGGGGGGGGGTGAGATTTCGAAAATCGAATGCGTGGGGGGGGGGAGGAGCTGGCGAGATTGCGGGGGTGGGGGGAAGGGTGGGGGCCGCTGTGGGGGTGGGGGTTGTGGTGGGGGGTAAGGGCTGCAGGGGGTAGGGTGGGTGGGTGGAGGGGAGGGGGTGGTGGTTGGGTGGTAGTGGGATTAGGGTTCGAAATTAGGGGTTAGGGTTTGGGTAGGATTAGAAGTTAAATGATGTTTAAGACTAACGGCGTTAACCGTCGTTAGTCATTAAGGGCATTTGAGTGGATTATTATGAAACTTAGGGGTACCTGGTGAATTTTGAAAACATGGAGGGTACCAGGTGAGTTTTTTGAAAACTCGGGCGTATAAGGAGAAAAAAACGGTTTAAATTGGGTTAGAGGTGCCCAACTCAACTCAAGCACCCAAATCATTTATTGATTATTAAAAGCCCAAACACATTTCCCTACGCCCACAAGGGGTTACCTATATAAATCCAAACTAAACCCAAAATTCCCACACTAAAAATCACTCACCCTAAATTTTCTCCCTCTTCTCTTTTATCTCTCTTCCCCCACGATTTTCTCTATCTCTCTCGGTTTCTATCTCTCTCGGGTCGGTAGCCACACCGGTTACCGGACCACCATTGGCAGCAGCCCAGGACCTGCGTCCCTCCCTCCTCCTCGGCGCCGTCTTCCTCCTTTTCTTCTCTCTCTTTGGTTTATTTCTTCCTCCTCTATTTTATTTAATGTTAAGTTTATGTTTTAAGGATTGACTTAATGATTTCATGGTTAAAGTTTGTAGTTTTGATGATTTAAATATAAATTTCAGACTATATGATTTGCATAATATAGTAATTAAATTTCATATTTATTATTTATGTTTAAACTAGGGTTTTAAGCACCAAAGCATGGATTTTTAGGGTTTTATGAGTTGGAAATTGTAGTACTATATTATGGGTTATGAAAATTGAGTACTTTAATGTTTATGGTTATGCTTAAGTATGTTTTAAAGGGTTTTAAACATATTATAAGTTGCTGGAATTTTTATTAGTATGCTTATGATGGATTTTTGAGGGTTTTTAATGACTAGTATGGTAGTACTATACTAGGAAGCACTAGTAGTGGAAGTTTTAATGGTTAAAAAGGATTTTAAACACTTTTAAAGAGGGTTTAAAGTATTTTAAAGTTGCTGGAAATTTATTAGAGTATTAATACTTGGTTGTATTGATATTTGGTAGGCGGAGAGTTCTCTTTAGGCGACTTCTAAGATTGTGATAAAGTGGTCTCCCATATTGTCTACACAAGGTACATACATACCTATGTGTTAGTAGACTAGTATCATGTCCTAAGATTAAAATTGATGTAGAATCATGTATAGGGAGCTATTTAAAGTTCATATGTGATTTATATTCAGGTAGAATTACATGTTTTATGCCGTTGTGTGAAGCATGTTGCCTATGTTGGTTGTATTATGTTTGTATGGATGATTGATGCAAGCATATGGGATTGGGAACATTATTTTATTAATTCACATGAGGGATTAATAATTATGTTGTTATTGGACCATGCATTGGATCATGTTGTTCCCTTTGGATTATTTTAATTACTTTATGAGGACCGTGGGCCTGAATTGGTAAGTTGATTATTCACCTATGAAAGGTTGGTTGATTGTTGACTTGGATCAACAAATAAATAATGGTTGGTTATGGAACTAATAATGGATTATTCTTGGATTATTTGAGTTGTTGATCACATTATCTAATCCTAAGATAAAAATAGAAGTTTCATGTATCTTTGGTGATTATATTAGTTGCCTTACTTTGTGAGTCATAACTAATAAGTAATTTATTAATCACTTAAAGTGGAAAGTGAATAGCAATAAGCTTTAGACTTGTGCACGTCTGAGGTGTTGGACTAGTATGAGTTGGAGTACATGGTGGTAGCCCATGGCTTTTCTTGGAACCGGATTGATCACCGTGTCCTATTTTATTTAAATTAGTACCTCGATATCGTTGGTCATGGGAGTACGGAGTAACGCTCGTACTTCGTCTTCTAAATTGAAGACTGATTTGGTTTGGACAACTCTTTCTATTGCCTATTCCATCTAATTACAATTAATCTATTGATTTTGGAGTCTAGTTCAGTATAGTCAATCTGTTATCTATTATATCATGGTTTATCATTAATTTTATGTTTATTAGTATCATGTTAGGTTTTATGTTTTATTTAGTATGTAGTACTCAGCTTTGCTAATTACGTGTTTTCTGTATGTCGATCATGGATGTGCCTTATTGATCCTGTGATGACCCCTTTGGTGAGCAGTCTCTCAGGATCAATAGAGCATCGACCATTTCAGGTCTGATGATGCATCATGGGTTCGGGTTTTGTGGAGAGCTTGTGTTTAGTTTTACTTTATAGTTTTGTTTAAATTATGGTTGACTTTGGTTTGGTTGACTTTTGACTTTGGTTTTTGGAGTTGACTTATGGTTGACTAAGTAAGTTTTAAAAGGTTATTTATTTATTTCCGCTGCAAAATTCTAAATAAGCCGATACGTTATCACATGGGCGATAATGCTTTAATAATTCTCTAAGTTTTATATTAAAAATGTATTTTGGAAAATAGAGAATTGTCGGGGTGTTACAAACTACTATCAGATGTATTAACTTTTAGCTCATAATCTGCACAATTCTATGTTTAACTATGTATTTAGCTTCCTTTACTGTAACGCCACAACTTCTAATCAACATTATTAAGTTAATTAATCAATCATTGGCAGCGGAACGTAGATAGTCGGCGTCTTACCGCCGTACTTTCTATTAGGCAAAATACAAGGAACCATAATTTCATAAAGTTAAACATATTATAACATGAAAATATAGTAAATATCCAACATTAATCTTGATTAATAGAAACTTAGTTACTAAACAGAGTCTGGCATAAACTTAGATTATAAGCATAAAAGTCTACATAAGTCTGGATGCTATATTACTCCTCACTACTATGCCATTCCATTATCCCCATCAGTACCTAAAACAAAAAACAAAACATCTTGAGCTGAGGCTCAGTAACATACTACTCTAACAACGTAAATTCATTTCAACTCATTTTATTATAAACAGGGAGGAGAGAATAAGTAAAACTATTTCACAAACACATTATGTAATATACATTATCTTCTTTATCATGTTCATCATCATAGTTCATATTATTGGGTAACTTGGCTAGCACAATGGAAGGGACGTCTCCGCAGAACATAGGAATATCGTAAACGGAAGCCGGCCACCCAAAGACAATAGCCCTCACAAACGGGAGGTGGCGTAAATGCCCAGAATATAATAGTGTGTGGTTTCACCCAAGGACATTAGCCTTCACAAATGTTTGGTTGCGTCCATGACAATAACAAATGTTAAAGTTTCGGAGTTGGTCAAGGGTCGACTTATTTGCACATTAGAAATCAATATTACAGTTTCAAAATAAGCAAGCACTTATCCTCGTTTGAGAAAATGAGCGAAAAAGTTTGCTGATTAGGGCAAAAATGTTTGCTCATTTTCTCAAATCACTAAAAATGTTTGCCCATGTGAGAAAGTTAGCTCATTTGGGCGAATGAGAAGAAGCAATTAGAAATTAGTAGAATTTTGCTCATTTGCAGAATTTCAAATAAACAATGAGCAAAAAATAGTCTTAGGTGTACCATGAGACTGTGTACTCAGGTTTACTATAAATTTTCTAGAAACAAAATATAAAGAAGGTAGAGAAGAGACTCTAAGAGTTGCAGAGAGAGCAAAACTGAGGGTTACTCGAACTTTTATGCCCAAATTACACAAAATCGAGGAAGATGAAGCAATTAGAGAGCTTCCAAAAATGAGGGGGACATGTTGCTGAGGGTGAAGATGAGATGACAATCGATAATCATTGAAGAAAGGAGAGATAGAGTGGACAATAGTTTCCAAAAGCAAAAGTAGAGGAAAGAAGGAAAAGGTGGAAAGTTGCGAGTAATGAACGTGAAAAATAGGAAAGAAAAAGGGTAGGAAAATAAAGCAAAGGGATGGCAATACAAGAATACCCCAAACTTTGTAACAATTACAATAGTGCCACGTGAACGGTAAATTTCATGATTTTTAGACTCAAAACACTATTTCTAAGGATTTTGGCCAACTTCTTACTATTAATAGGTTTAGGATCTAGGAAATAAACTCCATATCTCTCTACTTTTCTCTTATATAAAGGCCAAGTATAACACCTCTTTTTCCACTATTTTCTTATACAAACCCCACATGCAATACTCTCTCAGGCCAGTTCTCCCCAGCTTATTTTTAGTTTAGTTCAGTTCAGTTCAGTTGCAATAAGTTCAGTTCAGTTCAGTTCCTAATTTATTTCTCTGATAATAAAACAATTACAATAATTATTATCATTACAATTACGATTATTTTATCATTAATAATAATAATATTAATAATAATAATAATATTACTACTACTACTACTACTACTACTACTACTACTACTACTACTATAATTAATATTAATATTAATATTAATTTTAGTATTATTATTACAATTACTATTATATTATTATTATTATTATTATTATTATTATGATGGAGTATTTAAATATTGCTAATTATTATTTTGCTAATTCTTTTTTTTTTATATGATTTTGCTAATTATATTGAAAATGATAATTAAAGCCTAAGAAGTACACATTTCAATAATATTTGTCATTGTTCAAAGTACATACTTTTTAATAGATGACAACAATAATACTATTAATAATAACAACAATAATACTTGTCATTGTTGAAATAATCATATTTTTTAATACACGTTTTGATAGTTGAACGACTAGGCCAAATAATAGTACTATCGAACATTAACTAGTTTTCATAATCGGTTAATTTTTCATTTTCTTCTTGTCCATAAATTTGCTCCACCACTTCGGGATTATTTTGTATTGACTCCCATAATTCTTCAGTTATTTTCTGTTGTACACTATCCATAGCTATTTTTCTGTTATCATCGTACATATTATGATCAGCTCTTTGTTCCATGACTTCAATTTGGTGCGTGAAAGGAATCCCTAGATCATGTAAAAGAATAAAATTGTGTAGAGTAAAACAAGCGAAGATAAATTTCAACTGATTAGCCCCGTCCATTTGCGGCATCGATTTTAGAACCTTCCACCTATTTTTGAGAACCTAGTATATTATTAAAAATTATTATTATCATCAATTAATGTTTCAGCGCATCTTGCATACAACCGGCCACACGCGAAATTATAGGTGTGGCCGCGCGCGCGACACCTTGACAGCCCGTCAGCTCATTTTCAAATGGTCATATCTCACTCGTTTTCATCGGAATCGAGTTTTTGACCAGGATTTGAAAAGCTATCGAGCCAAATTTTCATCTCCAACTTGAATGTTCCCAAAATATTAAGTGTGATGTGAGATATGACCTTTTGAAGTTGACCCTTGTGCACAAACCCTTATGAACAAATGGATTTACTTTTATGAACAAATGGATTTACTTGTATGAATATATGGTTACTCTTAGCAATAAAAGAGTGTTACTCCTATAAACAAATGTGGTTACTTTTATTACAAAAGGGAATACTAATCAGTTTACTTTTATGAACGAATGAGGTTACTCGTATGAAAAAAATTGGTTACTTTTGTAAACAATTGGGGTTACTTGATCAAATAGGGTCATCGTATGATTAAATAATGTTAATATTGTGAACTAATGAGGTTAGTCGTATGAAAAAATGAGGTTACTTTTATGAACAATTGAGGTTACTAGTATGATTAAATAGGGTCGTCTTATTATTTAGTGAAGTTACTTATATAAAAAATGGGGTTAGTTTAGTGAACAATTGGGGTTACTTGTATGATTAAATAGTTAAATGAGGTTGCTTTTACGAACGAATGAGGTTACTCGTATGAAATAATAGGGTTACTCGTATATATAAATGGGGGTTACTCGTACGATAGTATGTGGTTACTCTTAACAATAAAAGAGTGTCACTCCTATAAATAAATGTGGTTACTTTTATAATAAAAGGAAATACTAATCATTTACTCTTATGAATGAATGAGGTTATTCGTATGAAGAAATGGGGTTACTTTTGTGAACAATTGAGGTTACTCGTATAATTAAATGAGGTTACTCTTGTGAACTAATGAGGTTACTCGTATGAATAAATGAGGTTACATTTGTGAATAATTGGGGTTACTCATATGATTATAAATAGGGTTGTTGTATAATTAAGTGAGGTTACTTGTATGAAGAAATGAGGTTACTTTGTAATCAATTGGGGTTACTCGTATGATTAAGTGAGGTTGCTCGTATGAATAAATTAGGGGTTAGTTTTGTGGACAGTTGGGGTTACTCTTATGATTAAATAACATCATCGTATGATTAAATGAGGTTACTCTTATGAACAAATGAGGTTACTCGTTTAAATAAATGAGGTTACTCGTATTAATAAATAAGGGTTGTTTTTGTGAACAACTGGAGTTACTCGTATGAATGTATAAGGTTACTCGTATTGATAAATGGGGGTTACTTTTATAAACATTTGAGGTTAATCGTATGAATAAATGAGGTTACTGATATGAATAAATAAGGTTACTCATATAATTAAACTAGGTTACTCATATAATTAAATTGGATTACTTTTTTTTTGAGGGGATTAAAATGAATTACTTATATGATTAATATGGGTTACTCATAGGATTAAATAAGGTTATTCAAAAAAACTAAACAAGGTTATCTATAACAATATAAGGGGTTACTTATGTCAATAAAATGGGGTTACTTGTATGATTAAATGGGATTACTTATTGTATTCTCTAACTCTTCCCTATTAAAATTCATCAACATTCAACAACATTCTACACCACACCATGCCCTTAACTAATACCACACTCCAACATCACAAAAACCACCACCACTCTAGCCACCCTTATGTTTGATTCTCTCTCCTTCGGATGCATTTCAATACCAAACAGCTTGCTTCCTTCCAAATCCAGAGCACGGATCAAAGTCAAGCTTAGATCACGTTTGGCCCAGGAGTTACCTCTTCTTCGAATGTCAAGCTTCGTCGCCGCCATGGCCAAGTCTATTTCTTGCGACGTTTACCACCTCGACATCTCCAAAGTTTCTGACCTTAACCATCTTAATTCTAGCCACTTTAATTCTTAACATTGTATTTTTCACGTGATCCAACAACTAATGGAGTCATGGAGAAGAAAGAGGGAAATCAAAGGTAAATCAATCTAGCTTGTCAATCCTCCTATAACAAAAGCAGAATGTACAAATTATTTATTCTTAAAGTTGCATTCCAAGATTCCATCAGATCAAAGTGGCCTTTCTCTTCAAAATTGAAACAAAAAAATTCTCTCTTTATATTACTTTACTGATAAAGTGATAAAAAATTACACTTTGAAACACCAAACGTTGCAGGTGGTAAGCTGATAATATTTAGACACAAAAAATCTGATGAAAAATGGTACCCATGACGAAAGGCCTTTTCTCTTCAAAATTGCATGATTTGAACTCGAATGATACCAATTCAATGGCGAATTCCTCACTTTCTTTCTTGTAGAAACTTGAAATTCACTAAAAATATTAACAATTCTATTTCAACTCAAAGAAACGCAGCATCAATGTCGTCTCTCGATGACGAGCCAATCGACGCTGGTATGAGCGTTGGGTTCATGAACATTCTGCTACTGTGTGGTTCTTAGCGTTTTCAATTATTTCTCTCTCCTCTTTATTGTGGTTCTAAGCGTTTTTGCGGTTTTAATTGAAAACTAGCGCATGGGCCTATCATACGGGACGGCCACATATAAGAATTTGTGTTAATGTTTATTATATTATACTAACTCCGTTCTTTAACTATTGTAATAATAGAGTTTTTTTTTATATATTGCCAAAAAAAAAAAAACAATAGAGTTTTTATGCTTGTCCATTCACAACTTTAAAATAGTGTAAAAATTTCGTTATTGCAATAGGAAAAGAACGGAGGAAGTATTATATTATATTATACTTCCTTCATTTTTTAATAAGTGACACGTTTTCCTTTTAGGGAAATGTCACAATAAGTGACACATAGCTCAAAGTACTAAATAATACTTCTCATTTATTACATTCTTGCATCATTTAATTGTTTCATCTACCTACTTTATTCAATACTCAAATTTGATTGGTTAAACAAGTGGTCCCAACTTTCTCTCTCTAGACTCCTTGGTATTCCAACACTTTCTCCATGTGTCACTTATTAAAAAACGGAGGAAATATTATATTATATTACATTATACTCCCTCCGTCCCAAAATACTCTTGACACTTATCAAGGCACATAGTTTTAGATGATAAGTTGTTGTTTGGTTATCAGTTATTATTTTATTGAAAAGTAGATGTGATAGGAGTTAGTAGTTAGTAAAAGTAGTATTATTTTATTTTAAGGAGAGAGAATGTGGGCCATGGTTAGAGTTAGTATGTAATAGGAGTTGTATTATTTTATTTGGAAGAGAGAGAGTGTGAGCCAATGTTTAAAAGGTAGAAGGATTAAAATAATAGTGGGTCATATCCAAAAATAGAAGTGTAAAGAGTATTCTGGGACAGATGAAAAAGGAAAGTGTAAAGAGTATTTTGGAACAGAGGGAGTATCATATTATATTATATTATATTATATTATATTATATTATATTATATTATATTATTACTACCTCCGTTTCTTTTTAATCTACACACTTTCCTTTTTGGTCTGTTTCTTTTTAATCTACACACTGTTGCTTTTTTTATTTTTGGTAACATATCACATCTATTTTCTCCTATTTTTCCATTAATATCATCCACTTTTTAATATTTTAACCCACTTTTTAGTTTCTCTCTCTTACTTTTCAGTATCTCTCTCCACCTTTTTAGTTTATCTCTCTTACTTTTGCACTTTCTCCTTGGTTCTCCCCTAAAGTGAAGTGTGTAGATTAATTTGAAATGGATGTAGTATTATTTATTTATTAATTTATATTTATTAATTATTGATAGCTAAATTATTATCATTACTATTAGTTATAATTTAATTCAGTTCAGTTCAATTCAGTTGCAATCAATTCAGTTCAGTTCAGTTGTTTTATGCCGAAGAGAATAGACCCTTATACCCATCATTGTTTTTAGGCTATTGTAACAAAATGGGCAGAACAAAAGAAAATAGAGGTAGTAAACCAGTAAGTCTTATAGCTCATGAATTTTTATTTTATTCAAAATTTAACATCCATGAACCTTTTTAGTTCATACTATTGCTTAAGGCAATGACACGACCAATAATCCTTCATCTTCCTACAACCATATGAAGTGGTAAGTAAGACATACCTAAAATTTCTTACCCCATTTTAGCATAGGAATGTTAGGACTACAGCTGAAGGGAGGGCAAACACCTAACAAACTGACTAAAGGCATGCAAATTAAGTTGGCCAACTGCTATTGCTCAGTAAGAACCAACCACTCCAATTACAAACCTTAACCTTGGCACACTCAATGCCACAATCAGAATCTTCTTGACACCATAATCTTCAAGATTTTCTTCTTGTTTTGAAAATATTCACCTAATAAGTGAAAACTTAGAGAAGTAGACATAATTTTATAGTTTATTAGAAAGTACTCCAACCATTAACCATGCTATAAAACATTTTCAATTACATAAGCATCCAGATATACGATATTAACGACTAAAAGTGATATATGGCTTTGCATCTAAGAGTGTTGTTCTCTTTCTTGCTGGCTTTAGGCCTAGTACAAGTGGCAGTGTTGGCGGTTGCAACGCCTACTGAGGAGCTAGTTACATTTGTGTTTGGTGATTCCTTAACTGAAGTTGGCAACAACAATTACTTGCAATATTCTCTTGCCAAGTCCAATTATCCTTGGTATGGCATTGATTTTGAGGGCCGCCAAGCCACCGGAAGGTTCACTAACGGAAGAACCATTGGCGATATAATATGTAATTTACGTATCTTAAGTTTTACTAATATTTTAATTTTATTTCCTCTTTACAGAATAACTATAAATATGTATCTGATATATGCACTATTTGTATATCTCAGTGACATTTTTGGAAGCAGTTTATGAAAATAACTTCTCAAAACACTCCTAATTTTTCGAGCGAAAACCCAAAACACTTTACAATTTCGCCAAAATTACAAAAAAGGTTCATTCATATATTGATCTCCTCCTACCCACCACCACCCTAACTCCAATGGCCAAAGGTGTGGAGTTCAAGCCATTAATAAGGAGAACAACACCCCTACTTGAGGGCCAACCTTGCTCGAATTCAAATTAATATGAAATTGTAGTAGGCTCCAATACCATGTGCTTTAGCTATTAAAAACAAACATAGATTCTAACTTTCGACAGAAATTAACATAATCTCAAATCAGAGAGAGATGTCCAATCTACTCAGGTTAACTTAGACGAATTATCTTTATCTTCCATTAGATGAATATTGTCCTATCTACTCAGGTTAACTTAGACGAATTATCTTTATCTTCCATTAGATGAAAATTTATTGGTTTTTACTATTCTACAGCTGTGAGGCTTGGAATTCCATCACCACCACCATATCTTTCCCTCTCTCCAAATGATGATAAGTTGCTGAAAGGAGTAAACTATGCATCTGGAGGAGCTGGAATTCTTAACGACACAGGGCTCTACTTCGTAAGAATGAAGAATCTCTGCTTTCTCATGCAGTTTTGTTTAAATATTCTTTGTAATATACTTATCTTATATACTAACACAAAATCTTGTATGAAACGAACTTACAATAAATTATCGTAAGACTAGGTAGTAGGTACATTATTATAAGTCTGCCTCACATGAAGACTTGTTTAATTTTATTATTCTTTGTTTCGATTTTTTTATAGATACAACGATTATCATTTGATGATCAAATAAACTACTTTGGAAACACAACACTAGCTATCAAAGCAAAGATAGGAGAAGCAGCTGCTAACAAGCTCCTAAATGGAGCTGTTTACTTCGTTGGAATAGGTACAAGCTATATGATCTCTTCCATTTCAGATTTGAGTCTTTGTACTTAGGCAATAACTGATGAATATTTTTGTGTGAATTTCGCAGGAAGTAATGATTACGTAAACAATTATTTGCAACCATTTATGGTAGCAGGACAGCAGTACTCCCACGACGAGTTCGTAGATCTCTTGATCGCCACCTTGGAGCAACAACTTGTGGTAAACCACACTGCCCTTCAGCTGAAGTTCGAACTTACTATATTCAGTAAAATTTAAGACATTAGCAAAAATCAGTTACAATTAGTAGAATTTACTAGACGGCATAAGAAAAAAAATGAAAACACCAAATAATCAATGAATCTATCTTTGGTGAACAAGGCCTTAGCCACTCGTAATTCAATATCTTTGCCTATGTTCTGCTGCAGCCTGCAGGTATGGAAAGTTATTAGAGGTATAAAGGTCATAAGGGAAAATCTGAAATTTCATCATTTAACAAAGATAATGTTTTTAACCACCCGAACGACCATTTACCACTATATCAAAAACTAGTTTCTGCTCTTCACACACTAAACAAAGAAAAATAAGTAAATCATTTTCCATGAAAATTATTTTTGCCCAACTAAACACTCTCCTTTGTATAAAATCAATATTTGCTTTGGTGATAAAAGTTAGATAGCTCTATTGGTTTAGTATTGAGAATGGCTGTATATAAACATTAGCTCTTATTAATTAAATTATGTGCTCTCAATAGAGCACCTGGCAAATGTTTTCTCACTGACAGTAGCATATATAACATGGTCTACAATCAGAAACTCCATGAACTAGGAGCTCGCAAGGTACTCTTCCACGGACTCGGCCCTCTTGGATGCATACCGTCACAGAGGGTGAAATCAAAGCGAGGGGTATGCCTCAACCAAGTGAACCGATGGTCACAGCAGTTCAATGTTAAAGTCCAAAATCTAGTTCTCAGTTTAAACAAGCACCTAGAGAATGCAGAATTTGGATTTGCTGATACTTACCAAGATGTGCTCAATCTCATCACAGACCCACATGCGTATGGTAAAAACTCAGTTATACCAAATTAAATAACTCTACTGAACTCCGAAGCTAGATAGAATTCATGAACTAATTCTTGGTGTCTATGTGTACAGGTTTCAAGATATCGAATACATCATGCTGCAACGTTGATACATCAATTGGGGGACTATGCTTGCCGAATTCTAAAGTGTGCAAAAACAGGAAGGATTATGTATTCTGGGATGCTTTCCATCCATCAGACGCCGCAAATGATGTACTAGCTACTAAGCTCTTCTCAAATCTATTTCCCAATGCTCCTAAGAATGTAACAAAGCCATCTATAAGGAAAACACTTCGACATCCATGATCCACAAGTTTACAGCAGCCACCTACAACAAAGATAGTTTCTTTTGTGGTGCTCAAATGCATTGAGTTAAACCACGTATATGAATGATACAAGTTTTGTGAGATTTCATACAGTGTTCTTATACTTTTCTGGTGTATGTAGACTACTCTTAATCATTTTTACTTCTACTCCATCCGTTTAATATCTTATAATATGACAAAAAAAATTGAATAAATATCATTAAAATTATCTTGGAAAACACTTAAACAATAATTTCTTACTATAATTTTTTTTATAAACAGGGAGTAATTAACCATTAAAATTCAACTTTGAATATCGCCAAATTGTTGGTGCATTATAAATTGAAACTAGGAGTACTGGGTTAAGTTTTACCGTTGATAACATAGCACCTTTACGATTGAAAATTTGAAACTAGGAGTACTGGGTTAAGTTTTACCATTGATAACATAGCACTTTTACGATTATTTATCTCTAATAATTATACTTTCTCCGTTAATTAGTTGCTCCACGTTGACTTTTGACCTATTTATGAAGTTTGACTGTCTTTGTTTGAGAAAAATACAAATAAGGGGACTCACCTTTCGTATTTTTCATCGTTTGGGGACTTACCCTTTATAATTTATCATTAAGGGATTGCCAACCACTAAAAAAGTAAAATCAGATATAATGACATTTAATTAAGTAATTAAGTTAAGTACAAACGGTCCCACAACCCAAAACAAACAATGTAAAATTAAAAGCATCATTCTTCCAAAGAACTTGGTTGCAAGCTACTGAAGTTAGTAATACTACATCTTCCTACTTTAGCCTATTCTTTCTTCAAAACCCAACCAACTACAGACAAAAAAATTCAATCTTTCTTCAAATCCCAACCAGCCACAGACCAAAAACCTTCAACCTTTCTTCAATCCAAAAAAAAAATCCATATTTCTTCAATTAATTATTTATAGTATGTCACCGGTAGGGGTGTTAACGAGCCAAATCGACACCATACCTGATTAGGCTCGACTCGGCTCGAAAACTTACCAAATAGGGCTCGGCTCGAGCTCAAAGCTCGTTGAGCCTAAAATATTGGGTTCCGCTCGAGCTCGAGTGTAAAACTTACCAATTCGGCTCGAGTTCGTAAGCTCGAAAAGTTACTAGAGCCAACGCCAATAAATGTTGGATTTTATGGGGCCCAAACATGTAATAGTTCAAGGGCCCAATGACCAAACACTTACTAGTTGTATGGCCTAAGCAAGTAAAAACCAGCTGTAAAAGAAAACTAAGTTAAAGATTTCTTTTATAGAGCTTTTACCAATGTGGGACACTGAAATTTCAGCTTGTTTTTTATTTTAACAATGAGAAATGGATCGAGCAGCAAAAAAATACCATTTTTTCACTAACTTTCTCTATCATTCAATGATTTTGTTATCTAAGCTTGGTCACTCTTTTCTCTCTCCTTGAATGATTTTTATATTGAATACTACATCTGCCTGCAAGTTCCTTAAACAAGGAAGATCACGTAGAAGCTACATCAGGCACAAGCCTGTTGGAGATTTAGAGTATAAGGTTAGTTTAATTCATGATGTGTTTATTTAAGTTGCTCGGATATGGTGTCGTAACTTAAATAACATATATAATAACATGCTATATATGTGAAGTCGTGCTTAGTATTCATCATGCGAAGTAGTAATAGGACATCAATGGCATCGCACCACTCGCGAGCAGTCATGTGGTAGCCAACCAGCAGCACGCTGGTTTGGTGGGAAGGCAGGGAACTGGTCGCGACTCGTGACCAGTGTCGCCCCTCGCGACCTGCTGGGTTCTGCCTAGCTCGCGACGAGCATCACGAGGCTCCTGACTTGTTTGTTCTTTGCGTTATTTCGCGTAGTTTGACGGTTTGTCAATGTATTATTTCGGATTTTCTGAAGCGTTGTAGCATTGTTATAAATATGAGGGTCTCTCATATGATGAAGGGGTTGAGAAAATAACTTCTCTCTATTGCATACAAACTCTAAAGATCAAAAATCAGAAATTCTTCATCTCTACAAAATCTCACAAACTCATTTTCATTGGATAGTGTTCATAGTAAGCGTGACCACTATTGTTTCTTCTTTGTATCTCGAAGGTGAATTCCGTGAACCCGTGCTTTACGATTAGGGTCGGAATATTACTTTTGGGAAAGTGATCCACGCCTAGAAGATTGTTATCTTGTGACCCTTGTTCATTTCTATTTTTCCCTAACAAAGCCTTCTTCCTTCAGTTCATTGAGGGCGATTAATCTTATTCCTGTTGGTCGGTTTGGTGGTTCTGCGTTTTATTGGGGTATAGACAAAACATCATGTTGCATACCATCATTTGGTGGAACTCAATAACCAGCAACACCATACCCTCTCACTTCTTCAACTTTCTGTGGTGGAAAAAGAAAGCCATTACTGGCCCATATAGCTCCTTGCTCTAAGGAGTTCTTGATGTATTTACCTTTGTCTTGAATAAGACTTTTTTTTTAATCAATGAAAACCAAATTATAAAGGGAAATTCTACATGGTGGCCTCCTACTTTTTAATTTCTCTATTTAGTAGCAGGCCAAAAAATGTTTTATACCAAGTGACATCTTACTTTAAACTATTATATTTAGTGACCCTAATCTACTTAAAACCTAGATAACCACCCAATTAAAGGTGAATTACTAACCTACCCTTAAAGTTAATTATCCTAACAAAGAAAACCTAACTCCTCAATTCCCCTGTCATTGCCTTCATCCCTCTGTTTTCTCCTTTTTTTTGATGTCGCCACTCCCCAAACTGACCAAAAATAATGAGCATCTACCAAATTAATACCACAAAACCACACTCACAGATACATGAGTCAAAATGCACCATCCTAGAAGCTAGCCCAATATTCCCCCCTTTTCACCGTCTAGTGACTGAGTACCAACAAAACCACTTCCTAGAAGGCCACAACAACCTAGGAGAAGAAACGCACCACATAATTCCAAAATCATATCTGAAGAATGAACATGAAAACTTCTTAAATGCTAGTAGTCCATTGAATCATAAAGAAGCTCCAACATTTCCTGTAATTACTATGGACTTTCATATTAAACTGAAGAAGGCCATAAATATGAGTACTTGTGGGTTGAAAAATGGTGCCTAATAAACACAGAGTGTTGCCTTGACTAACTGCTTCTGTCATAGTGTCTAACATTCAAGCAAACTTGCTCAGTTGCCTTTCTAAATCAGGTAAAGTAGAAAACATGAAGTAGAAAACTGCAAATTTAACAAGAGAAGGAAGAAACGTGATTTTTACTTAGATGGGGGAGGTTTTTTTTGTGTTAGGATAATTAACTTAGGGGCAGATTAGTAATTCACCTTTAATTGGGTGGTTAGCCAGGTTTTAAGTGGATTAGGGTCACTAAGTATAATTGCTTAAAGTAAGATGTCACTTGGTATAAATCTTTTTTTAGCCTGCCACCAAATAGAAAAATAGAAAGTAGAAGACAACCATGTAGAATCTCCCAATTATAAAATAGTAATGTTGTGAAGACAAAGGAAAATGACAGTAGTAAAATGAAAACCAAACAACTCTTATAATTTTGGTTGTTATTGCTTTTGCTTTATAGATGTTTTATTAGTTTATAAAAATGTAAACTTTGACTTTCTAATGTGGTCTTTGAGCGTAAGACTATCATTTTTCCCATAGTTATTAATTATTTTATCTTACATTAAACATTAATGAAATATTTTTAGGAATTTTAAAATTATCGAGCCTGTTCGAGAGCTTTCGAGCCGAGCTTAAAGTAGCTCAGGCTCGGCTCGTTAGAGTCTTGAGCCGCTCTCGAACTCAAGTCGAGTCCTCTCGAGCCGAGCTCGAATAGTTTACGAGCAACCCTGGCTCATTAACACCCTTAGTCACCGGAATATACCATAATAGTCTCCAAATGATAAATTATAAAAGGTGAGTCCCCAAACGATGAAAAGTACGAAAGGTGAGTCCCCGTATTTGCATTTTACCCGTCTTTGTTTATTTTCTCGCAAACAAAAAAATATTGTTATATTCATCTTGTTTTAAAAACAAATTCAGAACAAAAGAACATAATCTAAACTAAAACAAGCTATGAATAAACATAAAAATGCCTCAGAAGTAGTGACAATTTTGAGATATCATCAGACATCAGCTATTAACAAAGTAAAATATGAATTAAGAAGTACATCAAAGAGATTCCCATTTTAGACAAATCATCATATTTGATACTCCTAAGAGTTCTGATGTCCCTGTCTAGTTTTATCATCATCTGCACCCACTAAATTTTCCCCTAAAAAAAAAAAGTTCGCCTCATGGTATTTAACTACTCAAAGTATATTTATCGCCATCATAGAAAGAGTTTTTAAATTTTATCCTAATTTTTTTTGAAAAAATTAAAAAATAATACAGAAAAACAATACTACAATAAAAAAGAATCAAAGCCTCAGAATTGCAGAAATTGTAACAGCAAGGCCCTTTTAAGGGGGCCATTCAGTCCCGAAAGATGGTGCTTTTTAAACTGATTTCTTCATAGGCTAATTAATTCTAGAATTAAATTTGAATTAAAAGAGCAAGTATAAATCAAAAACAAAATTAAATAAATATATGCCTCATGGCCTGCCAAAAAGTAAAAGCAACGACGCCGCTACTCAAGGAAATGGAATATGAGGCCTTCATTTAACGGAGATTCCCGAAAGAATCTTCAACGTTAATCAACTTTATTTGTGACGTTTTTACTCATTGGGATATACAAATATTGAATCAAATTTGCCCCAATTTAATTTGATGTAAATGAGATTTTCGGATAAATCTCCGTCACATAAATAAATATTGTATTTTCAATTTAATAAACATAAAACAGAAAAAGAAAGGTATGAGATTCAGTATTTTACAAGGAGTATTTTCCAAGAACTTCACACTTATGTGACAAGTCAGATGTAGTGTTGGATTATAATATTTCATAACTCATCCTCATCAATAATTATAACATCAAAAATAATTTGAAAAAACGGAGACTCAAGAAATAAAATTAAAAAAAGGGTAGTGGAGAGATATACTCAGTTCAGCGGGTTACTCGACACGCAAGAATACCTCTCGCCTAAGAGCAGATCCTGCAATCCGGTCTGTTGAGCTTGAATATTGTGAGTCGTCATTGTAATTCTCCAGGCCAACTTCTATTCATCGCGCTAAAAGTACTTAAAATCGTCCCTAAAAAAAGTTGAAATTACATCTCTAACCTTCTCCTTCTTTTTCCCTAAACCACCACCACCACCACCCACCTCACTCCACCACCATCCACCTCCTGCCACCACCACCCCATCGCCACAGCCACCCACCAGCCACCTGGAAGGAGTCTAATTTCCTTTAGGACGATGAGCCAACGTTTGGCCTGGACGTTCGCTCCATGGAACAACGTCCAGGTCAGATGTTCGCTCATCGTCCTAAAAAAATTTCGTCAGCTTCCAGGTGGGTGGTGGAGGATGTGGTGGGTGGCAGTGGGGAGGTAGGTGATGGCGGGTGGTTGCAGGGGGTGGCAGGTGGTGGTGGGTGGTGTGGAAAAGAGGAAGGGTAAAATAGTCTATAAAAATAAATTTGGGGCGATCTTACGTAATTTTGGGGCGACGTTTAACAAACCCCATCTCCAGTAATACCCCTAGAAATTTCGAGACAATGAGAAACGAAAGAAAAGAAAGAGAAGGTTGAGTTAAACCACGTATATGAATGATACTTCCTCTGTTTCTTTTTAAATGCAACAATTGGACTTTCACGTGCAACGATACATTACTTTGGCCATCAAAATCTATAACTACATATAAGTAAAAATTATAAAAATGACATATTAGGAAAGTAGATCACGAGACAAATCTGACAAAATCTCACTTGACTATATTTTTCATTATGTACAAATCACAAATCTCAGTCTAAGTAATAGGTGTGAATAATGTAAAAGTCAAATTGTTGCATTTAAAAAAAAAAAACAGGAGGAAGTACAAGTTTTGTGAAATTTAAGAGTGTTCTTATACTTTTCAGATATGTGCATTACTTTTAATCATTTTTACATCTATTCCACCCATTTAATATCTTATAATGTGTCCTGTCAAAAAAAAATATCTTATAATGTGACAAATAATAATTGACAAATTATCATTGAATTTATCTTGAAAAATACTATAATAGTATTTTCTTACTACAATTTTTATCATCATAAACAGGGAGTAATTAACAATTAAAATTTAACATTGAATATCAACAAATTGTTGGTGCTTTATAAATTGAAACTAAGAGCACTTGGTTAAGTTTTACAATTTATAACATACCACTTTTACCATAATTTATCTCTAATAATTATACTTCCTCCGGTAATTAGTTACTCAAGATTGACTTTTGACACTATTAATTAACACTTTTGACAAGAGACATCAATAGTCTTTTGTTTTTTTTTTGTTTTTTTGCAAACAAAAACATAGTAAACTGCAATCTTGTTAAATTCATGTTAACCTATACTTTCCAAATATAACTTTTTATAACGAAGGAAGTAGTAAAAATGATAGAACATTGATGTCTCTTATTCTTAAAAAAAAACTAATGTTCGCCTTCATGAATTCATCTCAATGGCATAAGAACTGCAAAAAAAAGGGATAGGCTTGATTTGCTCTTCTCGAGCAAAGAATAGGTCAAGGGATCATGAATCGGTTCATCACGATTTTAAAAAAATAGACATTAATCAAATTATTGATTCTCCTAAAAAAAAAAATTTTTAAATTAAATCAATGCAGCCATTTTTTAGCTGAGATCAAATTTTAGAAAGTTATCAAATCGACACCAAGATGTTGGTTTTTTACCAGAAACAACAAACAAATTTCTAAAAAGAGTTTAATTGAAAAGTTGCTCTCAGACAAGGGCCAAGGTTTTCCACAAATTAGCTTTTCTTTGAAGGGTAACAACCAACCAAAAGAAAAATTAAGACCATGAAAACTAAAAGGCCAGATCTTTAAAATCTCAGCAAAACTTTTATCTTCTCCCTCAAATTAATCAAAAGTTTATTCAACTCTCAATAATCCTAGAGAGAAAAATCATCAAGTAATACCAAGATATATAAAACTCTGGCTAAATACTTTCATGAGCTTAAAAATTCAAGATCTGAAGTTACCAAACCAATACTAGGCTTCCTTCGGTGTGGTTAAAGCAAAAAAGAATCATCATCGAGCAACAAAAAAAAGTAATAATTGAATAAAAAATAGTAATAACTAAAGAAAAAAAAAACAAAATTTGGAATGATTCAATATTTTTAAAAAGGGAAATGTAGAGCCTACGAGAAAATGTCAAGAATCTCATGGGTAAAAAAAGGGATTCACACGTCCATAGGTACCTTTAAGATCATGAATATTGCATCTCTTTTATTTGTATTTGATTATTTTCTCTGTCAATTATAAAAGCAGAGAAATTATAATCGGATGCTTTTAGGAAATTTACGTGAGTACTTTTAGGAAATTTACGTGAGTAGAAAAGAATGTAAAACAAAACAATGAAAATTTTGGATAGTGGAGGAGAAACTGCGTGGTTAGTGTAATGTTGGGAAGGAGGCGCCGGACAAACTGCAAGGGTTTCACGGGAGAGTAACGAAGCGAGGATTTATATAGGATATGATTGAAAGAAAAACCTATGCATCATCTAGGGTCTCCGTGTTCCCAAGAGGTAAGGAGGCCATGTGAAACAGATCCGACCCAAACCCAACCGATCCAATCTGGTTTATGGGTTTAAACTCTAAAGTAGATTATGAGTCTGGATGACTAACATTTATCCATATTAGATTAGTTCAGAAGGTATTGGATTTGAAAATTGAAATGAGTCTTGGAATAGGTGTTAAGCTTGTTCGTGAGAAACTCCTGGCATCTCATTGTTGTAGTCCTTTCACATATAAAAGACAAATGACTGTCAAATGCTCGCTAGAGGTGTGAAAAAAATCTGATCCGAACTATCTTATCCGTTTATCCGTTGATTCGATCCGAAATTTCAAATATCCAATCCAGTTTTTAAGTTTTGGATAATTCGAGCCAGATATCCATTAAAAAAAATTCAAATATTCGGATCGGATACGAATCGTATTTTTTATATTTCGGATAATCTGAAATTTACTTATTTTCTTTGTTCTACCAAAATGAGCTTTAATTAAATTAATGATCAGATCATATTCGGATTTTCTGATCGAATCGGATCAAATAGGAGAAAAATTAATTAAGTGTCAACGTGCTTTAAATTTTTTTTATGCGGATCATATATCAGTTTTCAGATCGGATACAGATCGATTCGATCCGAAAAAAACGGATATCCATATTTTTTGGATCGGGTTCGGATCGCTTTTCTTATCTGAAAATTCGGATACCTGGATTTTCGAATCGGATCGTATTCGGTATCCGAAAGTGCACACCCCTAATACTCGCCGCATCATCCCCTACCTCTCCTCTTTCCACGTCTCTCTCCCTGACCTCTTTTCCTCCTTTCTCTCTCCAGTCTCTGCTATTCTTCCTCTCGCTTGGACCTTAGTGTCTCTTTCGCCTGAACCACCAATAAAATTCAACTTTCTCCCCAAAATTAGAACTTAAATCTAGCGGCTTCTTCAACAATAAATCGTTATCGACTGGGGGATTATTAAGTTCTGAAATTAGGCGAATATTATTTCAAGACCTAATTAGAGGAAGAAGAGGCGAGGCGAGGTGGATGAAATTAGGAAGAGGAGTGTAGTGGTGGAAGTTGTTAAGGAGAGAGAAAATGTTGTTGGTATACCAATTTAATTTCTTTGGAATTGAACCCAGATTTCACAAAATGCTAGAGAGGGGCGACAGATTGGAACCAATATCAATCTCTTTTCTTTCCCTTTTTAGCCAATTTAAAGGGTTTGATTTTACATTGCCTTGATTCTTCAGTCATTCCTACTATTCAAGCTGATTACCATTGTTTCTTTGTGTTTTTTTTCTTTCCCTTCTTTCTTTTTTTAAATTAACCATTGATATGGAGTCATCAAAAATTGGGTTAGTGCAGAAAAATTTTTCAGCTAATGAACTAATTTATGATGTAATTCTTCTAATTTATCAAAAGCTGATGTGTCCAGTGGTGGAGCCAAGATTCTCAAAGTGGGGGGACGGAGTATGGACGTCGGGTATTTGGATAAAAATTTTAGAAAAAAAAAGCACTACAACACAAATTATTTAATACTTAACGATTTACATCCGAAATTCCAAAATATTTATAGTCTTACCATCCAAAGAGAAATGAAAAAAATGATCAACAAGAGTGCATTTCCTGTTCCACTTTGAGGAAAAAAAATGATCAACAAATTGTTTATGCATTTTGCATAAACAACAACCAAGATATTTCCAACAAAATCATCAGATGCAAACCCGTCAACCAAGGCTAACTTATGAATTTGCTTCCCATGCATACCTCGAATCCACCCTTGAGCACACTAGAGAATGCAAATTCATTACAGATACTCCCTCCGTCTTTTAATTGTTGCTACATTTTGCCATTTAGGTGTGTCTCAATTCAGTTGCTACATTTACAAAAAATACTACAAATGGTAATAAGGGCCCTCTTATTTACCATCAACCCATTTAATTAAACCCACATAAAACCATCCGCACCACCTAACCTCATTTAATACCCACCTCCCCCCCCCCCTAACTCTCCCAACCGCCCTATTAATACTCCCTCCAAAACCCTAATCCTATTTTCACCTCATTTCTCTCTCACTCCCTCTGACGAAAGAGTTCATCTTTGACTCTCACTTTTCTCTCTCTTCTTCTTCCTGAAATCCTCACATCTAGGGTTTCTTTCTTCAAATTTCTTAAAAAAAAAGTAGATTAATAATAATCTACGCGTTCCTGCAATTATTCTGAAACCAATTTTTGGGTTTTTTGAGTGAGTTTAAATTTTGAGTCCCTTGTATTTTTGGGTTTTCCATGGACGATTTAACTCCAAACTCTAAGAAACGTCTCTTTTCTTTGCTTGATGAGTTTGATGCTGAGGAAAAAAAGGCTAGGGTTTCAAAAAAGGAGCTCGATATTGGGAAATTTTGTTGGTCTTTTGGTGCTCCTTCAAAGAAACCACCAGATCTTGACTTTGGCGGTCTAAAAATGCAAAACAAATTGCAAAAAATTGAAGATCCCCCACCAGAAGGCTTCGATTCATGGCGATCTTACCTTGTATGGTATAAAAACCATCAAGAAATGGTTTTTGAACGTCCCCTAACTTATTTTGTGGAAGATCGGTCCACTCCTTAACTTTATTCTTTGTTTTAATTTATTTTTTTGATTTTTTTGAATGAACTACCTGTGGGATTGCGTTTGGAAGCATGATTTTGATTGCGTTTTAGGTTGCATGTTTAGCGTTATGATTTCAGTTTATTTTTTTTTTGTTAATTTAAGTTGATTTTAGGAGATTTAGCTTGATTTACGTTGTTTTTGGTTGATTTAAGTTGATTATACTAGATTTATGTATATTTCACTTGATTTAGGTTGATTTTAGTTGGCTTTGACTGATTTGAGTTAATTTAACATTTATTTTGATTGATTTAAGTTGATTGAGGGTTGATTAAGTTTATTTGGTTCTTTTACTTTAATTTTATTGATTTTAGTTTAATTAGGTTGAATATTGCTTGATCTGAGTTGATTTGGTTGAATATTGCTTGATCTGAGTTGATTTGGTTGTTTTTGTGTAATTTCAGTCGATTTGAGTTGATGTTAGTCCAATTGAGGTGACTTTTACACTTTGTTTGGTATTTTTTTAGTAAAGGAAGGGAAAAGAAAGGAAGAGAGAGGAAAAGAAAGGAAAAGAAAAGAAAAGAAGGTAGTTGTAGTTTCCAATGTTTGGTATAATTGGTGGATTTG